>CAJQUW010012526.1:0-59560 GCA_907163375.1 Prostheceraeus crozeri | reverse complement strand
CGTCCTGATCGCACGATTTCAAAGATCACTAGTTGCACAGAAAGACCAATAGTTCAAACAGCCAGAACAAGATTCTGCAAGGAACGAGGCGGAAAATGAGATTTTCCCAAATTGAATTTTCGGTTCCTCATCTTGTCAGACACGATAAAAAAAACACATTTTAATGCAATAGGACCAAGATTGCAGCTTTTGGAAACAATTGAATTTTTCTATGTTTCCGGTTATTTAGTTAAAAATACTGTCTAGAGCCATAATTTTTGATATGGAATTTTTTAAGGTCATTTTCTATGCATGCAAACCTGTCTGTAAATGCTAACCACATTCACATTTGGCAAGCCTCCTAATGTTGACAAATACAAGTATTTTCAGTAATCTTTCATGTATATCTCAAAATCGGTAGTTTTGAATCCCTATGGATACGTCGTTATATCCACTGGATTAAAAATTATGATGATTGAGGCTTGTCGGCATCTGTTATTTTTGTTTGCTTTTTCTCTTATTGCATGAATTGCATGACTGTTTTCAATTGTGTAGACGTGTAAGCAGGTGGGATGAGATTCGTTATTCGCTTTTCAGCCAAAAATTGTGCCAGAAGCCAATGGATCCCCGCATCACAGTTTACAATATAGATTATCGGATTATAGATTACGATTATCTGTCCGATCTGAAGATTAGTTGGTTTTTGGATTATTCAGCATTGGAGGATAGCTTCACGTATCGAATGAATAACCAACGAATATCGAAATCAAATAGAGGACAGCGTAGGGGTAGCTAACGGACATGGGAGTCGCGACTGTTACATGTGCGCTGTTAGCTAAGGGATACCAGGCGGATAGACAGAATGCACTGCCGATAGCACGGATATCAATATATAATATGGAACTCCTGCACAGCATTCAACGATCCGAAGGCCGTATTTGACTCCGGAGGTGCGGAATGGGAGTCCTTGAAGAAAGTCGCCGACTGCGTGTTGTAACTTTTATGACTTTTCTTTTCTATCTTCGGTATAGGCCTATTGTTCTTTAAAATTGTAGTGACATATATTTTCTACCATTATTGAGCATTGATTCTGACTTGCCACCTAGAAATCATTGTACCGAAAATTGAACTTGATGCTCGGTCAATTCGCACGCATTTGACTTGCAAATTTACATGTGCCTGAATCATTTTGGTTGCATTAGGTGTTCTTTATCTATTTCTACCGATTCGTAAGTTTTTGTCGTCTGCTGCCAGCTTGCACGTACAGTTTACATAGGTTCTTCTCATTCCGTTCTTAATTCTTTAATGATTCATGAGACATGGCACCCTTTTTCCATAAAACTATCATAACGTAGTTTACCGTAAACGCTATTCTATCTCGAAATGTTTCTTTTTAATAGTTTGACAACATAGTCTTCACTTCTTTGCTTTTATAACAGATCGATTATCATCAGCTTGTGCTTTTCAAACTTCCCCTTTTACTCACTTTGGAGTTTTGGTTCATTTATATAGTTATTGACCATGTCGATCCTACTTCATTTTGCTACAGGATTATTTTAAGGGTACAATTTTTGCATTGCTGCTCCCTTAAAGGAAGCACATTTGTATAAAAATTCAACAACTATGTATGTAGACTAAAGGAAACATGGCCTTATTAAAATGTTGAGATCAAATATTAATTAAAGTATGTATCTAGTTCTGCACAACACTCGAACATTGCATCGTAGGCCTACGCTATTTTGAAAATTCGATTTTTTTATATATTCGCCTTTTACCGTTTGCTGTTTTGAGATTCGCTGTTATAACACCAAGCTGCCAGTATACATCAAGTAAAATCAAACGTGGCAAGCTTACATTGCATCATGTATACATGCTATGCGAAACATTTTCAGGCTATGCTTAAATTCCAGGTGTGTGAAGTTAGTCGTACCAATATTCGTACCACATCGAAAATCGCGTGTGCCACTCTCGAAAACAGCATTTACACATAATTTTAGAGTGTGCCAGCTTGTGCCACCAGTAATTTTTCAAAATAATGCAGCAGTTTGCGAGAAATCGTCCATCAAAACTTCGAGGTGGTACGGATGTGAAGTTAGCCGTACCAATTTACAGAAAAAAATCTTAAATCGCATCTTTATGAATTTTCAACCACATGGACGTCTAAAATAACACGTCTAAAGCATGTGCCACCCACTACTTTGCCGAAATTCACAATAGTTGCTGAGAAAATGGACAAAATGACCTCAAAGTGGTACAGATGTGAAGTTAGCCGTACCACTTGTGAAAATGGCGTGTGCCACTCGAATCAACCCACCGAATACACTTATTGGGAGTGTGCCAGCTTGTGCCACCCCTCAGACAGCTCCAACTCTGCGTAGAATCCGCACAAATGCGGACTTTCCTCCGCAGCCACGGCCACAGTCCTGTCGGTTTCCAACTTGTTTATTTATAGAATGAAATAATATAACGTAGCAAGTACTAACACTAGACAGTGTCCAACAGCTTCTGATGCTTTCTGTTATTATTACTGTCTATTATTGCCGTATTTTCCACACAGAAGCCCACAGACTTTTACTTGTATGCAATTGAAATACAATTTGCCCAATTAGGTTAATCCCCAATTATCTACATACATATAAACTTGTACTGTTTTATTTATATTTATATTCCCAGAAAATATAAACTTGTGCATCGTTGGTTAAAATTCTATTTGAGGAAAATTAAGCTAGTATCATACAACAAAACGTGAACCAGTCATGAAATCTATTGAAATTTAATGTACTCGTAAAATCTAAATTATAGAACAATTAGTGAACAAGTCATTCGATACACTAGATCATTGAGATGTTTCAGAACATGATAATCAACATATAATTTAGTGACAAACATATAATATGACACTGATCATTTTTCAGATCAGTACGATTTGAAATTAATAAAATCACTCTTGCTGCATTCTAGCTTTTATGGGAAAAATTGTCAGTTTTGGACTTTTAGAAAACCAATACGGTTTTCCAGAAAACCAATTGACTTCATAAAAACCAATTCGGTTTTCCAGAAAACCAATTGACTTCCTAAAAACCAATTTGGTTTTGTAGAAAACCAATTGACTTCCCCTAAAACCACATTTGGTTCTCCAGAAATCCACCTGGTTTTCTGGAAAACGAATTAAAAGCCAATTTTTTTTAGAGTGCAGTGTCACCATATATCAACGTCTAATTCCACTAGAACTAAAGTTTTTCAGGTATTTCTTGTCTAAAATCCTTAGGAGAGGAGGTGTGTCTCAGATAGAAGGTGTGTGAGGGCATGTTGTGTTTCTCTATTCTCTCTTCCGGTTCATTTTCAACGTGCCGGGTTTTAGGATTGTATGTCAACTCTGATCTGTGAGCTGATGTAGCGATCGAATGCTGTAAATCATTACTTTACTTAGGGTCGTGACATCTTTGCTATTATTCCACTCCATTCAACCTTGCATGGTGGACAACGAGACCCCTCTATCCATATTAGACTGTTTGTATGAACAGAAAAGAGGATTTCTCTTTTAATACGGTGCATATTCAGCAGACACTAAAAATAATTCATTACACGATCTGCATGCAATTAAATTCTAAAATTGTCAAAGGATAATCCAGTGGGTGATTATCTGGGACGAAGGTATAGGAATCGTTTATTTGATCAATATTTGATATCTCATATAGAAATTGCAATTTCCTTTGATTCTCATCGGTCCATTTGCTGGAAAATTCCACAGTCTGGGAAATGTGACTGCGTATAATTCTTCCTATGTGTTATACTTCCCAAGTATATATGGTGGGTGATGTAATATTGAAGTTAAACTCGTAAAAATAGACCGATCCTATGCGTCATAAATGTCATCAATCGTCGAATCAGTCATATTCAGGCTTTTACATGTATATATTAAGGGATTTCCTAAATGTAGGCCATATCCATAGTTTAGCAAAATTTTATGCGGTTTAATAATAACAAGTGTTTACTGAATGAAAATGATAATCGAAAGCTATAAGAAAATATGCTGACAAAGAACGAAATACTTAACTGGACAAGTATCGCTGTGATGAGGCATGCAAAGGTTACTAAAAACCTTCCACTCTTAACTCATCATTGATGAGCCCGGTTACAAAATGAAGATAAATTTTTTGCTTCAAGGTTCAGCAGGATTAAGGGTGTAGCATCTCAGAGGGTATAGAAATTCCCATCAAAAAATTTTACAATGAGATGAAAAATGATTTTGTGCTTGCCCACGATGAGTATATGATATCATAAATTATAAATATATATATATATATATATATATATAAGTAAAATTGTAGAAATAGTAAGGGTTATTGTATGGAAAAATAAAAACTAGAAGGGTACCTCAAACTTTAATTATGCTGCCGATCGATTTCACGAGTTGTCTCACTTTTCAAGGCACTGCATAGAATGAAATAAGTATGTTACATAGAATCATTTACAAATTATAAAGATAGATATATGAAAATTATTAAGATATCTAAAATGAAAGTACTCAACAATTGCTATTCAAAGAAGGCCGAAATAAATTGATGAACATAGCTTGTTTATGTTCTCGCTTGCCCATAACAAGAATAACCCGAAAATTTTCAATGATTTAATTCAACCAATATCCAATTATTTAAGATTGAACGACTCATTCAAGAACTGTACAATAAAAACCTCATATAAGCAACCAAAATCAATAATTTCTTTGTTGAACAACAACAATCGGAAAACCATTAATGGAATAACTAAATGTGATAATAAGCTATGCAAAACATGTGAAGCCATGATAACAGGAAGAACGATTCATTTTACAAATGCTGGAAAAACCTTTGACATAAGAAATAACTTCAATTGTAAATCATCAAATATTATCTATAATTGGAATGTTCATGCGGACAGTATTACATCGGTCAAACGGGCGACACATTTAATCACAGAATAACATTGCACCACCAACATATCGCCAATCAACATTATGCCGTGTTAAAAGTCAGTAAACACATAAGTGACTGTGGAGGAAAATTCAAGTCGGTCCCCTTCTATCAACTACTGTCTACGGCAACCAAGATTGAGCGAGAACATAAAGAAGCTATGTTCATCAATTTATTTCGGCCTTCTTTGAATAGTAATTGTTGAGTACTTTCATTTTAAACATCTTAATGATTTTCATATACACATACGTGAATAGTAAGTGAAGTACATAAATGTCATGGATGAAAATAAAATTGAAAATACCACAGACATCGTCAAGTGTAGGTGAAAATCATTGGTCACGATTAAGTGAAGGTCTTAAAACACTAATGCAACATTTTTCTTTATTCTCCCTATAAGCTCGATCACAGTTAGGGGGCAGCTTTAAGATTGGGATTATGCTGAAGGGAGGATCACTCTGTGAGCATGAAGAGATATGCTTGCTTACAAATAGCACCCTATAGGGGTGCATATAATACCCTATAGGGTGCTATTTGTAAGCAAGCACATCATGCATTTGAAGTGGTGAGATGGGTAGGCTGCATGATACCTTGTAATACAACATCGAAGTTGTTTGTGTGATATGATGTCAGCTTGCTTCTATTGAATGTCAAAAATCTTCAGAATCCCCACAGAATCCCCATATAGTCAGGAGATGACGCAAGTCAGACAAAATGACGCCAAGTTGGACATTTTGACGCAGCCAGACTTTTTGACGCAAATGGACTTTGTTTCGCACGCTCGCATCTCACCAAATTTGGTGTGCAGGTGAGTTTTGCTGAGATGTATGCATTCAATACTTCCCACCGGTTTCGGAGACTTACTGACGCAAGTCATACTTTTTGACTCATGACGGTATTCTGACGGGTTGGACTATTTGACTCAAGTCAGACGTTTTGACGCATATTGAATATTCACTCACGATTGCATAATAAGTTGGAGGGGATAATCATGCATTCATAATCGCGATCAACCATCACAAAGTAAGATACAAAATGTCTCTACCTCTTCATATAGATTAGGCTTGCATGCAAATATGGCCTGGTAGAATCAGAGGGACTGGTTGACGAGGTCCCCTTAGAATTTATTATTCAAGATGGTCAATAAATAGGCTACCATAATCTAATTGAAATGGGAAATTTTTCAAGGTGCCGAATTTCATGACTATATAGTAGGGTGACCGCCTGTCTTGCATAAATGCATCATATTAAATCGAGAAATTAATTTTTTCTGGTTTATGTTAGACACTGATGATAAAGCACTAGACACACAGATTTGGCAAACAACTCTCAGCAATTTTTAGTCGTCACTTGCGGCATACAGAAATTTTACACAAATGCAGTAAAGCAGTAAAAAAAGAAAATGAAAACTGCGTCAACATGCTTAGGGCAAGTTGCCATATAAATCCTAGAATTATTCATCTTGATCAAATGATCACCTTACACAATGATGTAACCATAATTTGGCAGAAGTTCGCAAAGTATCAATATTCAAAGGTCTACAAAATATAAAAATATTTGTATAGTTTCTGGGTACAGAAAATAAACAAACGGGTAGTAAAACTGCCAAGTCTCATACGGTTTCTTAAATGTTCTGTAATCACAAGTGTGACATTTCAAAGCCAGGCCTAATTCTCAGTGTCGACTCGTGCTCGAATCCAATCACTACTTATTTATCACCTTGAAAAAACGCTTCCTCAGGGAAAGATTTTTGCCGCGTCACACTTGCGAATTTTGCACAATAGCATTCCCATAGCAAAATTCTCTACATCTGAAATCAATAGAAATCATGAAAAATTGACAAACCTGCAATCTTAAGAGCACACATGAGCCTCAAGCAGAAAACAGTGAAAATGACCCTTCAGTTTGAGATGATGAATTGATACGCATGCAGTAATAATGTCTTAGCGACGGCGTTCGTCTTAGAATGATGAGAAGATATCGCGGATATAGCAAGAATTGTTTGCTTGCTAGTGTGTCACATAATTGCAGCGATGCAATTGATCCCCTTATAAAACTAAAGTGCATTTAATTTGGTCAACTTCTGCTCGGGTTTGGGTTTAATATCAAAAAAGTTTGCTATATTTTAATAATACAATTTATGCTTATCATTTTTTCGGGAACTTCATAGCTTTTGTCTTGGCATTTAAGGTACATTACATGTATATATACGATGAAAACTGGCACAAATTCATGACTTACACGTAGGCTACATTTACACATTATTCATGGCCTATACGTTTCTTCACATGCTCCACATTCATGACCGTCTTTACATACAGTAATAATTTGAATTTTGATAATACAGGCTCGTGTTGGACAAAAAAATTTGGGTCGACGGATCGTGTAAGCTTGCTCAATTTAGTTCGATTTCATCTAGGATTTTTGAATCGGTTTAATGCAATGAAAGTGACGAAGTCTGCTCAAGTGCTCACAAGTACTGGTAGGTCTACACATATGCTAAATGCCACGCACGGGGAGCATAATTCATAATTTTGTTGCTTTATCTCCACCCATCTCATGCCTCCCTAAAGCTCGTGAAAGTGAATAAATCATGACTTAAAATGTAGCTAAGTTCTCCAATACTTCGAGAATTAGAAAACTTTGTATAGTAGTCCCTACATGAATGAACCTAAAATTTCAAAGCACAAATTCACGTGCTTGCTTAAGATTAGCAATGATTAAATGCAAAAACTTATTGACATTGAGAGTTGGGATTTTAATCCCGGGGGTGGGCGTCCAATATGCATATGGTTGCATGTCGCTCATATAATGTGCGAACATGTTATCACTGAAATTATTTCAAATACCTGTAACGGCCTATTATTGAATGCGGATAGCGGTTCTACAAAATAATCGTTTTTTTACTGTGGATGTCTGCGCTGCAGGGAAGATGACAATTCATCTTTCTCCGATAACAGAAAATATGTATAAAATAGTAGTATTGTGCATGTAATTGTGAATTTAAGTAGCATCTTCTATTATGTCGGCATGATGTATACAACAAGTAACAAAGTCAAATATGATGCTACTCATATAAGGGCTATTCATACTAATTCACAATTAAAAAGTAACATTCATCCTCTAAGACGTTATAAATCGACCTGTTTCGTAATCCTGAGATTGTAATTTTTTGAGATCCTGAATTCCCAGGATTGGGTTTCCAAAATCTCTATATTGATTCCTATCCCGGGATTTGGAAAAGTACCTAGGACTGCACTCCCTACTCAATACTCAATCCCAACCGGGACTCGTTCAATCCTGGGATTCCCCAATGATCAGGGACTGAAACTTTCCGAGACTTTGGAATTCCTGATGTGTAGTCATAAACACATGCACATTTTACATTCTCAACAGCAAAAATGATGCAGCGCTATTCAATAAGAGATAGTATTTCTATGCTTCTTTAAGCTAAGTGGATGGATGGTAACAACTGTGATAACGGGTTGGAGATAAACCTGAAGTTTGGGATTCATAAGTGACCGACTAGTCAGCTCATCATTTGTTAGTAAATTATCTTCTTCTGTCACACGCCGTGTAATTGCCGACTTGGATCAGGTACTGTTTGAAAATCGCTCGCCTTTCCTTACTGTATAGTCTATGCATCATTACAACTCGCTGCAGCGTCATCGTCGATTTTAGGCTTATAAGAGTGATTTATTTGTACTATATGAAGTAAAACTCAATTACCTTTGCTTGCACTCTTAATCATTCGGCAATCTCGTACGTATTTTGAAAGTTCATATAAGTACAATTTAGGGAATCCAAGTTCGAGCTAATTCTTATTAATAACATAGGTTTATAATTTGTCATAATGGTAATCACTAAGTTGCAATGGTGTGTGACGATTTCAGATAAGATAAGATTCTCTTTATTATTTCACGAAACGCGGTGAACACATTACAAAACAAAAAGGTTAATATACAAATGGGTTAATATAAGACACGAGAAAATTATGAAGGGCAATACTTTATAAAAGAATGCAAAAATCGCCTGTCTTAGTTTTTGGTCTCCTCGACAAAGATAAACTTCTTGTCTTTTCCACATTTTTTTCATCAAAAAAACATCCAAGAGGATGGTCACGTTGAGACTCCACATTTTTAAACAGCTTCAGGCAGATATTGTCTCCCATGGTGAAGAGAGAAAGATGGTCACTAAGCTCTTCACCAATGATGCGCAAGGCCCTTTTCTCAACACTCAACAGTTGACGCTTCACATAGTCCGGGATGTTATACCATGCTGGATAACCATACAGAAGCACAGGTCTAATTAAAGCGCAGTAAATACTGAAAATGGTCTCAGCTGGACAACCAGAACGTTTCAAATGAAGTAAAATATAAATACGCTTTGAGGCCTTCCTCAACAAATTGAGGATATTAGAATTCCACTTCAGATCTGATGAAAAACAACAGCCAAGAATGTTTACTGTACATAGATGTTTGAACCATCGGAGAATTGTCCGAAAGCAAAACAGGGTCAATATGAATATTTTTTTTTGTAATAATATCCATTGATTTACACTTTTGAGCGTTCACACTAAGGCAGCAATTATCAATCCAACACAGAACATTGTGCATTTCACTTTGAAGATTGTCTTCATTTTGATGCCGTATGAAATGCAGCATGGTCAAGTCGTCTGCATATTTTACGAAGATAGAATTGTACAGACAGGTTGTAGGGAATCCATTATTAAGCAAAATAATAATGAGCCGATGACGCTGCCTTGGGGCGTCATGCCTTTAAGTTGTCAAGCGCACATTTACAAGTCTAGCTAAATTTTGATCAGATTCTTTCAACTTCAAGAATTTTTAAGCTACTAATAAGCGCATTAATACCACAAAAAATGGTATAATAAAATGATAAAAGAATTTTGCATGAGGCATGACAGGCTTTTGTATATAAGGACAATGTGATGCAATCCCCATGACTTTCCAAATCCTGGGATTCCAACATATCTCTAGACAGATAAAGTTTCTAAATTGATCAACATTGTGCCAAAAAAGAAAGAGAAGATATGTTTCACAACTGCGTAATTCCAAGTTGAAATGATATACCGGCAGGCCGATACAAATAATGAGTCAAAGAATGCTTCATTCCCATTATGGGACTTCATTTTTCAAAATACTGCTTTATTTCCGACCAAAACTATTTAATTCATAACAGAAATGGTGCAATGCTTGAAATATATCTAGGACTGTGAAATTAGAGTTGCCGTAAATCACAGATGTACATCATTTACCTAGGACAACTTGAGACAAATGTGGATCTAGGATAACTGAACTTTATTTTCTTCACCGGTGTTATATTTTCCAAGAGAGAAAATATAGCACTGCTTTCAAATGGCAAACATGCTTTTAATCAGATGGAATACTTTATTATCATACTCTGAGACAATAAAGCACTCAGATTTTCGATCTTCGTGCTTTATTGAAAGATACATCATTTTGTCATTTTGAGTAATGACTTGTCTCATATCATTGTTATAATAATGGATATGGCTTGCGATTTGAATTTTAGCGTGAATGAGGGTATAGTCTATGCATGTACTTTTTCATGTGCTACGGTATCATCAGTCCGTCTCTATTCCTTCTTTCATCTCCTAGAAAAGATTCGTTATTTACACCAAAGTATAATTTGTTAGAAGAATTTTTCCCATTGCTTCATAGTTATCAAAATTCATCTAAGGATAAAATCGACACTGCAGCGACTGGCTCATCAATATTTCTGAGCATCAAAGTCGAAAGTCCTGATTAATAGACTGTGCTTAGGGGCATATCGGTGAGGGCATCTGAAGAATCCTTCTTCGGGATAGTGTGGTGTATCAAGTAGATTCCAAGTAGTTCCTTATCTTGTCAGACACGATCAAAGAAAAACACATTCCAATGCAATAGGACGAAGATTTTTTATATGCAATTTCTTCAAGTCATTTTCTATGCATGCAAATCTGTCTGTGATGCTATTCACATTCAAATTTGGCAAACCTCCTAATGCTGAAAAATACAAGCATTTTCAGTAACTTTTCATGTATACCTCGAATTCGGTAGTTTTGAATCCTCATGGATGCGTTGCTGTATCCACTGGATTAAAAATTACGTTGCTTGAGGCTTGTCGGCATCTCTGTCATTTTTGTCTGTTTTTTCTGTTATTGCATGAATTGCATGAATATTTTTAGTTGTGTGTACGTGTAAGTAGGCAAGATGAGAATCGTTATTCGGCTTTCAGCCAAAAATTGTGCCAGAAGCCAGTGGATCCCCGCATTGTATAGATTACAATTATCTGTACGATCTGAGGATTAGTTGGATTTTGGATTGTTCATCATTGGCGGATAGCTTCACGCATCGAATGTACAACCAGCGAATATCGAAATCAAATACTAGATGACAGCGTAGGGATAGCAAACTGATATCGAAGTCGCGACTGTTACATATCCATTGTTAGTTAAGGAATGCCAGGCGGATAACCAGAATGCACAGCCGATAGCACGGATATCCGTCAAAAAACAGCGAAACAGATATCGGTTGGATATCAAGCATATCCGCTTATAAGATACGGATCTCCTTGGGATAAACATTTGTTATCCGCGGAGTTAGACTGGATATCCAAGGGTAGGCTCCTGACGTAGAAATAATGGTGTGCATTCCGCTCAACTGTGAAGATCCGTTGATATCCGGAGAAACTATAAGATGCTGATCGGATCCGTTTGCTCGGAGGGGTACGATTTAAAGAAGGCGACAATGATGATGCTGTAGCGTTTCAGCTTCATCATTGTGCGTAACTTAGCTATGGTACAATGTAGACGAAAGTAGACAGTAATGTTATCTCGTAATGATAATATCTGCACATGCATGTGACAGATATTTCAGTTGTCTAATTATCGCATGTCTACATGTGTATTCATACCATTGCTGCCCACTGCGATGTCTGGTTTTTTAGATTTTCTCATTTTCTTATCCCAGCATTACAAAAATATCTTTAAGAACCTCAGAGCCCTATCGACTGCTTAGAGTGAATTTTGGTAGCCTACTTTTTGTTTCAATTCATAAATAACAATATCAAGAAAATAACAAAAATCATTGAAAACCATAACCTGAAAGGGAAGTGACATCTGCTGATATCCTTCTATTCTTGTTCTTTGTCCTATTCATATTTATTATTTGTTGCCAAGTTTTTCCTCTAATTTTTGCTCACTTGGTGTGAGGCCTATAAATGCTCTGCTGTTTTATCCCTTTACAAAGTTCTTATTGACAATAGGTCCATTGCTTTCGGATATTGTAACTTCCATACTGTGCTCCCCTCCACATCCTTGCTAAATTCACATTCCAAAAATTGGACCTAAACAATTTCTCAGTTTCAGTTCCACTAGTCCTTACTTCAGTTTCATGTATTTTCAAGGAATGACTTGCCTACTTGACGATCCCGTGAATAAACTAAAGAATGTAGGCAAGGCCTACTATTCAAGTCATGTCGTTGCCCTCCTGATAAACGGAGTGTCAACTTTCTGGTCTCATTACTTGACATGAGATGGCAATTTTCTAATTAATCGATTCGAACATTCTGCAAATTATATTTCGATTACGATGAATGTTCCAGATAACAGAAAATTACTCCTGCGGTTAGCTCATTTATAATGTGATGATCATTGAAACTTTGAGAAAATTATCCTGACAAATAATTCTAACAGTGGATAACATTGCATTAGAAGAAAGCATGATCGCCTTATTTCTGTTGTGCAAAATCTACCATGAACTGCTCTCTGAACTAAGATTGTTAATCTTGGGCATCATTTAATATAGGCCTATTTGATTCCATGTTAACTTGTTCTTTTGAGATAAGCGCTTTATTCGATACATAAAATTGTTGAGAGGACTTTTGACCGTATATTTAGATATTAATATACCGCATTGCATTATTGATCGTTTCTGAGTCAAATATACCAAATGCGTCAAAATTTCCGGACGCGTCAGTTTTCAGAATTTATTTCATGATTTTGAGTCAAATATGCGAACTGCGTCATAAAGTCTGACTTCAATTTTGATTTGCTTCAGCTTGAGTCAAACAAGTAATGGGCAAAAGACCGTTCCAGGACACCATAAAATTCAAAAAAATAGTATCTTTAAAAACGACATAAATTCATGAATTTGAACCCTTTTTCAGGTTATGAAGACCTAAATTCATAAATTAGGGCGTTTTTAAAAATACCCAATTTTCAAATTTTTCAAAATCTCAAATTTGAGAATTACAATTTTCACCCTTAAAATCATGACCGTTCCAGGACACCGAAAATCATAAAAGTTAAGAATCTCAAATTTGTGATTATGACATTTTTCATTGCTTAAATCATGACCGTTCCAGGACACTGAAAAAATCATAAAAGTTAAGAATCTCAAATTCATGAATTTTATCCATCTTTCAGGTTTTTAAAATATATCATGTGACTAAAAATATTTCTTTAAAAATGGAAGAAACAAAAGTGGAAGAAACAAAAGTGGAAGGAACTTCAGAAATGGATGAAACCGCAAGAATATATCCTTCGTTATCTCAGTTAAAAATAAGTGAATTGAGTAAAGAAAAACACAAAGATAGAGTACGTTATATGAAAGATAAGGAATCTCAATTATCATTAAGATTAGAGCATTATAAAAAATTAAGAAAGAGATGGACTAAAGTTAAGAATGTAACACAAGGAATTGGCATATTCTTAACAATAAGTTTAGGTGCTTTAACAATTGTTATATCTTCAGGTGTTTTAGTAATTCCAGTAGTTGCTACAGCTTTAACAGGTACGGGTGTTTTTGCAACTTCACTTGTTACAATGTTAGATAAATCTTTAATAACTAAGAAACGAAAATCATTAAAAACTAAGCATTTACATATTAAAGAAGTCTATGACAAATTGCATTACTACTTTCAAAGAGTATGTGATGATAATGTTATTACGTTAGATGAGATTGAAAAATTTGATCAAATAGCTAATGAAGTAAATCAAATATCATTTCAATTACAGTCAGAAAAATTTGATGATAAGAATAAACAGGATGGCAAAATTTCGAGTGATGGTAAAACTTTTAGTGATGGTAAAATTTCTAATGAAGAAAATGATAAAATTTTTTTAGAAGAGCTAAAAACTTTAAGCGAAAATTTAAGCAAAACTTTATTAAACAAAACTTAAAACGAGAAAACTTTAAACGAAAAGATGTCAGACAACAAAGCAATGAAAAAATAATTTGTTCAGTAAAATGTTTTTGTTGTATTCCAATGTTACCACAAAATTCAAATATTATATTTTAAAAATGGATAATATTAAAGCTGATAATCAAAAGAGAATTAAACAATTAGAAGAGTTAATAAAACAAAGAAATATTATGAAAGAAAATCATCTTCAACATAGAATGATAAAAGCTGGTATTCAATCTGATATGTTTGAAAAAATGCAGCAAACCGAGCAAGTAAAAACTGATTTTGAGAAAACTATGAAACCATTTAAAACTCTTGAAAAAGAAAGTACAAATAATGATAAACAAATTGATATAACAGATCCAGAGCACAAAACTATATTAGATGACTATGGATTACTAGAATCAAACATAAATAAGAAATTACCAAAATCTATGCAATTTGAACATTCTATTTCATTTATAGATGGAAAAACAATACCTAGATTTTATCTCGGACAAAAAGAAATATTTCCACAACATTTTCGAGGTTTAATTTTTTCACCAGATAAATCTCCTTTTAATTTAGATAGAAATTTTGTTGATCTTTTAAGAGAAGCAGATTTAAATAATTATGCTGTAGAAGATCTCATAAAATATAAAGCTATGTTAGATAGAGTTGGTGCAGTAAAATCTCTTAGACGTTATAAACAATTAGAAAATTTATTATCAACGGGAGTATCAAACAGAAAACAGAAACAACTGTATTTTTACCAGATGATCCACAAGAATTACTAAATAGATTAAATATTTTAATATCTGCAATAAAAGAAGGACATAGTTCTAGTTTCAATGAAATTCATGCTATATTGAAAAGACTGTTAGAAAAGAAGATTCTAAATGAAGAGGATTATAAAAGTGTAGCTGAAATATGTTGTTTCTAATTTTTTTATAAAAAAATATTTATTCAAAATTTAAACTAAAAAATGTGTTCAGCAGATTTAGACAAAATTAATAATCATTTAGAAAATTTGACAGAGATTTTGGGTTCATCAAAATTTAGTACGACGTTAAAAATTATAACAACTACTTCATCACACACTTGTAATTTAGAACCCATTCTTCATTTAGAACAAAATAAAAATTATCAAATTGCATTGACTAGTTTCTCTACATTTAACACTATTCAAAACGTTATCAAAGATGTGAATGACCAATTTAGATATTCTACTGATAAAGGCAAAACATGGAAAATATTAACTTTTCTTCCTGGTTCTTACGAAGTTGAATCAATATCAAATGAAATTAAGAGACATTTAGGTATACCATTTAAAGATAAGAAACAATTACATTTTGCAGTTGAACCGGCAGTCAATAAATTTTCTCTTACTTTAGACGAAAATCATCAAGTTGATTTTAATCATGATAGATCATTGTCAAAGCTATTAGGATTTAATAAACAAACTTATAGTCAAGGTTATCATTTAGGTGAGAAGATTCCAAAAATAACTGAAATAAATTCAATTGTTGTACATTGTGACATTATTGAAGGAGGATATATAAATGGTAAATTGTCAAATTTAATATTCAGTTTTCCAGCTTTTACTGTACCCATTGGCTATAGATTAAATGTAATTCCACAAACATTAATATATTTCCCTATTACAAGAAAAACTATTAACAACATTAACATGAGAATCACTGATGAGAAAGGACAATAAATAAATTTTGGAGGTGAAGAGATTATGATAGATCTTTTGGTTCGGGAGGTATAAACTCCCACGCGAAGCTAGAGAAGTTTAATTTTTTTCTTCTTCTTTAAAAATAAAAATAAAATAAAAATAAATTTTTTTATTAAAAAATGAGTGAAGTACCCCCATTAAATAAAAAGAAACTCAAATTTAATCATCATCCAAATTTATCTAATAAAGTTTTGTCAGTTATTTGCGGAAGATCAGGTTGTGGAAAAACGTATCTATTATTTAAAATTTTAACGACTCCAATTTTTTTGGATTATAACAATCTTATAATTTATACAACAACGGCAGCACAACCCGTCTATCAATTTTTAAAATATGGATTTGAAAATAATCTTAAAAAAACAGCAATTGCTTCATTATTCAAAGAATATGAAAAATCTGAAGATGAAGAAGAAATAAGTTCGTGGTGTGAAGAAGCAGCAAAAAATAATCAGTTAGTTGAATCTAATAAAAATAAGCATATAAAGATACAATTAATAGATGATAGTGGTAATATGCAAGATCCTAGTAAACTAGATAAAACAATGAAACATTGTGTAATTTTTGATGATTGTGTTAATGACAGAAATCAGTCAGTTCAGAGAAATTATTTCACAAGAGGTAGACATAATAACTGTAGTGTATTTTATTTAACACAAAGTATGTATTCATTAGACGGAAGTGTTATTAGAAAGAATGCAAATATATTTATACTATTTGAAATAAATGCAAGAAACTTAAGTGATTTGTTAAGAGATTTATGTGTAAGAAATAAAGAAGAATTTAAACAATCGTGTAACAATGCTTGGTCAAAAGATTATGGCTTCATTACAATTAATATTGATAAAAAAATTCATGATAGAGTTATAGAACATTTGTTTACCGAGTGATAAAAAATATTCAAATATAGTGTTATAATATTTTTTATTTTTATTTTATGTATATATCAAATTTGACTATCTTAGAAATTAGAAAATTAAAAAGGTGAAGTAGTTATTCCATCAGGTAAAATTTTTCTTTTATCATCAAATGGATCTAATGCTAATTTATGTTCTTCTTTTAAATACATTTTATGCTTTTTTGAATTAAGTCTATAATTACATGCTGTTTTTATTTCATTATTAAATAATACATTTTTATAATCTTGAAATGTTATTTGATTAGCCGCTGATGCCTTTGAAATTCCTTTTAATGTTTTATGTGTTTTAATATTATTAGTTGTGTTATAACAATAACATTTAGATTTTAAAAATATAGCTTCTGTTATGAAATCTTCATTTCCTTCTAATTCATCTTTTACTTTACATAAATCAGAAGGATGAATGATATCTTTTATTTTATCTATTTCTTCATCAAGTGTAGAATTATACGGTATTGTTAATTCTAAGAAAACAGAATCGGTATCTGTAAAGTGTAATTTATAGTTTTTGCCATAAGCAGGTGCTAAATAATCATATATAAATCTATACATAAATAGTTTAGCTAATTCTAATATAGTGAATCCTATAAAATTAAACTTATCATGTTTTACGCTGATTCGACGTAAATGTACAGCACATAGTTCATCACTAAATCTAGTAGTTCTTTTATATGTAGGTTTCCTTGTTAAATTTTGAAACCTATCTTTATCATAAACTATTTCAATATTTTGTCTATTACGCACATTTTCTAAAGTCTTACCATAAAATGCATTATTCATTAATTTGAAGAACACGTTTCCAAAATCATCTTTATTTCTTTTAGCTATTTTACATTTTTCAATATTGAACTCTATATAATCTTTTAACCACCTAGATTTTCTATACACTAGTTTCCGGTGAATTTTTGTGAGAATCATTCCATGATCTAAATACCAATCTAGCATTCTTCCTTCAACAACATACTTTCCTTTATTGCTTTGTGTTAACATAAGTTTTTTTGTTGGTCTGTATTTCTTAGGAATTATAGATTTTTGATAATCTGAAAAATCTTCTATATTGGGAATTTTGTTTTCGGGACAGAAAGGAAAATATTTTGTTTTATCTTTTATTTCATCAGGATATACTAAATCAACTTCATATATATAACCATGATTATAATTTCCATCATATGTTTTTTGATAATCAAGAATATTACACCATGACATTTCACCTGTTGGTAATTCCTGTATCATGCAAGAAGAATATAAGCTATTAAAATCGAAATATAACAAATAGTTTTCTCTCATGAATTCATCAATTGCATTTTCACGTTCTACTCCTTCTCGTTTCGTTCGAAAAATTTCTAATAATATTTTTTCTTTTTCTTCTGGAGATAAAGGTTTCATTATTCCATATTCTTGTGGATTTACTTTCTTATTATAACATTTAACATATCTATTACCTAAAACTGATGAAACTCCACCTCTAATTCCAGATTCAAAAAATAATAATTTATCATATGTATTTTCTTTATAATGTTTAAGTTTAACATTTGTATGTTTTAATCCTGCTAACCATGTTAAACCTGGTGTAGAATAACAATAACATGGATCTATTCCGTAATATTCTAAACACATATCACGAAAGTTTTCGAAAAGATCAGCAAGGATTAATACATCTATCTGAAGATATTTCATTGTATAATCATATATTGTTTTACAATTTAACTCTCTCCAATTCTTTTCAGCTTCTGCATAGTCTTCTTCAGATAATTGTGATTGTTTTGATGTTGATTTAAATTTATTTATTGGAGGAAGTTGTTTTTCTTCCATAATTTTATTCACAGAATTAAAATCAGTCTTCGACTGTGAACCACAGGTTTTATCTCCAGTTATGTACTCATACGGAAATATGCCTTTTAAAGGTTTTAAATTATATTTATTTAATATTTTACATTGTTCAGATTTCAAAGTTTTTCCCATAACATCTAATGAATAAGGAGTAAAAAATCTAAATGCATCTAAAATTCTAATACAACCTAATTGCATTGAAAAATATTCTTCTTCTGTTTTACATAGTACATTTATTTGTTGTAGTTGTAATTTTTCAGATGAAAATAAATCTTTCATTACTAGATGGAAATCATATTTAGAACCATTATAGAAATATAGAGGAACAAAGTTATATTTAAATTTATTAGCATTAAGATTACAAGAAGTATGTGCTGCACCTCTATATAATCCATTTAGATGATCATGATCTTTTACCTTATCAAGATATCTACCTTTGCCATTTTTATAATTTTTTGTAAATTCTTTTCCACAGTAATAACATTTTGTTTCATTAATAAAATTTAATTTTTCTTTTTCTGTTAATGGCATCATTGGAATATTTGTTTCAAGCAATTGTGAAAAACGTACTTGTAATTCTTCTACTTTCTTTGTAAACATTTCTGAACTATCTTCACCATAGTATTGATAATATTCTGATTTAAATAATTCAGGATAATTTGAATGAATGTACATTCCCCAACATAATGGTTTTTGTTCAAATAAATATTTTTCTTTACTTGGTTCAGCTGCACTTTTTTCATAATTAAAAACCGAAGGTTCTAGGGCTTGGCCCGTACCATTTTCAGAATTATAATTTTCAGAATCGGGTGAAGCCCTGGAACTTTCCGTTCGATTTTGTGTCATATTAACATTATATGCTTCGAAATCACAATAAATAGTAAAGGGTACTATATTTTTCAAATAATCATCTATTATATATTAAATAATCATCTTTAGGAAAAGTATTTTCAACTGCTTCATTTTGTTGACAATTCTCCAAATGTCTATTCATTTCTTCTTTAGTTCTAAAACTTGTCATACATTGAAGACAAGGAAAATTTGTATTATCTGAAGTTTTTGTAAATATAGAAACATCTTTACACAATATAAAATGACCCTGATAATATAATATATTCGCTTGTGCTGGTTGTTTTGTTTGTTCTAGTTTTTCAAATTTATCTTTATATATTTCATGTGTTTCATCAATTTCTTTTGCAAGATTAAATGTATTTCGATGAAAATTTTGATTTAATATTTGTAGCTGTTGTTCATATTCTTTATTATATTGTTCTTTATATTGCTGTTGACATTTTTTTAAACATTCATTTAATTCTTTATTTTCCTCATTATTTAATTCTTTATTGTCTTTATTTAATTCTTGAATCGTTTCTATCTTATTTTGATATTTATGACCATATTCTTGTACTAATATTTTTGTTCGTTGTTGATAATCTGTTTTACATTTTTGTAAAATTTCATTTAAATTTTGTAATTTTTGTTGATATTCTAAAGATAAAGATAAATAATCGGAATCATAATCATAATTATAATTACGTCCTTTATAACTATTATGATTAATCATTATTGGTGATAGTGTTTTAACAATTTCAAATTTTTCAGTACATATTATATTTCCTTGGTAAAAAATATTATGATGCATGTAATTTGCTCTATCATTATATACTATTTCTGATTGACATAAATTTTTATTATTCAAATAAAATTTTTTTGAATCTGAGTAAAGTGGAGTAATTTTACCAATAAAAACATAATTCACATTTAATTCAAAAACATTTACTTCAATTAAATTTTTATTCTTTTTATGAAACTTTATTAACTTATTATAATCATAAGGAAATTCATGTAAGCCATCAGAGAGATCAAATTCCTTTATGTATTCTTCTTTATTATAATGACTTAGTCTCTCTTTGTGATATTCTGCAGGATGTAAATGTGCTATAATACTCCACAGAAAACAATAATCATCTTCATTTTTTATGTTGATTATTTGTGGTGAACTGAAAGGTAAAGGAACATAACTACCACCAGTATTATTTTTATATTTATCAATTACTATTTTCTTAGATAGTATTTTAACAAATCTCCAACCAGATTCACGTAACTGGGCTTCAATTATACAATTTTCTAATTTAAGTATCATCGATTCAAATATGGGTTGTATATCATTTACATTATGAATTTCTTGTGAATTTGTAAAATGTCCTTGTATTATTTCTTCAGGAATTCCATCAGGTCCATTTTTTGTATAAAGTACTTCTTCATTCATATAACATTTGAAAGATTTCTTAAATATTTTGAAAAAGTTTTTTAATACATTTAAAAAGTTTCATCGGTTTCATTATGTTCAACCGATTCATTAAATAAATATTTTATATCTGTTACGGCTTCATCAAATTCATCTATTTCGTTAAATTCATCAGTATCGCTAAATAAATATCTTCCATCTGGTACATGTTCATCTTCACTATTAAAAACTTTTTTATATTCCGAATGTGAATAATCATCAAACATTTTTTTAACTTTTATATCAGTAGGCAATGTTTCTAGATAGTTTTTATAACTATTTAATTTTAATATATTTCCTTCATCAACTCGTTCTACATTTTGTAAATGCAATTTACTATTTAAATGAGATTGATAACTTCTTTTTGTTTGCAACTTTTTTTTACATAAGTTACAATAAAACTTGGTATTTTCCATTTTTTTATTTTTTAAGGAAAAAATTGTGTTTTAATTTTAGATATAAACATTCTAATAACAAGGTCTAGAAAGTTAATATATATTATTATATATTTCACTTTCTTTAGTTATTTTTTTCTTTATCATATTAAGTTTTATCATATTAAGTTTTATCATATACCGTTTTATCAAAAGATAATTTAAATTTTTTTTCACTAACTATTGATTCTTCATCATCATCATCAATTGATTCTCCATCATCATCATAAATTGTTTCTTTAACATCATAAATTACACTTTTTGGGATTGGATACCATTCTCTTATTGGAATATCTAACTCTAAATTACATCTTTTATCTGATAATAATATAATAGAGAAAAATGTTGGTCTTTGTTCTCTTTTGGAAAATTTAATAACACCACCATAATCTGAATCACTTTTAGTTTTTATTAAAGATGATAAAATTTTAAATTGATTAGATGTAAATCCTAATTTAAATTTTGTAGACCCGACACATAGTTGTCGAACAGTATCTTCAACTATACCATCATTATTATTTTCAATTGTAAGAAAATGAAATTTAGATAAATTTTGATTATATGTAGTATTAATATCATGTACATCAGTATGAGATATAAATTTTTCTTCACTTAAATTTTTATAATTATTAATATTTTTGTAATCTTTTTTACCATTTACACCTTTTTCAGATGTTTCAGAATCATCGTCTATGTTATCATCATCTATATTATCATCATCATTATTATTATAAGATTCTTTAAGATCGGGCAAAGCCCTAGAACCTTCGGTTCGTTTACTATGATTATGATTATGGTCATTGTTAATAGTATAAGGTGTTGTCCACATATAAAGTTTTTCTTGTTGAGCTAAACCATTTATATAAGATTTTAACAAATTAATATTTAAGTTTGAATATAATCCTATATATGTATCATCATCATATCTTTGGGGCATTTCTAATGTTTCTTGTTTATAAATTGTATCTCTGTAATAAACTTGACATAATAATTCTTCATTATGTTTTTACTCTCTATGTGAATGTTATATTGATTTTGATCGTCAACAAATAATCTAATTTTTTCTTTCGAAAAAGATTTTAATTATTTAACTAATTCTTTAATATTGATGTAATTAATAATTTTAGTTTCTATCCAATCAGTATTACTAATTGGTAATACTGCTCTAATAAAACCATAAACATTATTATGACCAATAATAACCATATTTTCTTTATTTAATTCCACATAAGCTACATCATTATATTTACTAACAATATCCATAAATTTAATAAATGGATCACCTGGAAATAAACAATAATTAGTTTCTATAGAAGGTAAACCTTTAGTCTGTTCTCTAAATATTTCGGCTTGTAATTCAAACAAAAGATTAACATCTATACATGGATTATTATTATTATTATTATCAAAACATTTATTTTCAAATCCCGTTGATCTCGTCGAATAAGAAGAACAGGATGATGCGGGCGAATATAATTTTTTTAAATTTGCTTTATCCATTTTTTTATTTTTATTAGAAAAAAATTTATTTTTTTATTTTTATTAGAAAAAGTTTTATTTTTATTAGAAAAAGTTTTATTTTTATTAGAGAAAAATTTATTTTTTTATTGTTAAAAAATGATGTTACCAAATGTTGGTGGAGGTGCATATATCCCGAATAATCGTGAATTAGAAATAGAGATAGAAAATTATATCATGAAAACTGGAGACGTTTTATCTGGTCCATTGCATCTTTCTATTCTTCCGCAACAAAATACAGAGTTAACAAATAAACAATATGTTGATACACAAATCAATGATTTAAAAGAAAAATATATAAACGATGTTTTGGTTCCACTGATGAATGAATTAAAGTTGCTTAAACTTAATGACAAATCATTAAACGAAAAATTATTAAAACTTGATAAAAAGGATAGAGAGCTAGAAGCAGATATAGCAAAACTTTTTAAAAAGATTTCTGAACAATCAAAAATTTTAATATTACTTTCTTTAAATTTAAAATCTGCTGTAATTAAAAATAAACATCAGATAAAAATGTTAAAAGAACAATTAGAAGATGAAATAGAAAAACTACCTGAAAGAATTAAAAAAAATTTAAAGCAGTTACAAACTACATTCCAAAAAAGTGTTGATGAATTAAGTTCTAAAATTACTCAACAAATGAAAAAGATGAATAGAATAATAAATGAAGTAAACTCACTTAATCAAAGAGTTGATAAAATGAAAACTCTTAAAATCAATTTAGAAAATGAATTAAAGAAAAATTTACAAGAATACTCTAAAGAAAATAAAGAACAGTTAGATTCTGTTAAAAGACAATTAGATGTTCTTAAAATTAAGTTAAATGCTCTTAAAACGGCGTTGAAGATGAATCAGCAGAAAATGCAAGTTAATAGAAAAGAAATTAAAGTACATCACACGCTACTTGACGCAATAGATAAAGTGCAACAATCAATTAATAAAGTTATCTCGAAGTTGTTGTCCATTCACAAACGTAAATCTTGATCAGACCAAAGGTCCTCAGGTTACTAACCGATCGACGAAGTCTTGGGTTTCTAACCTATCGGAGCGAAGCTCCTCGAGGCTTTAGCCGATCGGACCAAAGGTCCTGAGGTTACTAACCAATAGAACTTTGTTCAGATGCTTTAGCCGATCCTAAACGTAAATCTTAGCGCAAATATTAACGTAAATATTTTTTCCCAAAAGTCAAATTTAATCCTAAAAAATGCCTATAATTTATAAACACAATCTTAAACAATTTGCTTCAAATCAAAGAATTGCTCATGAACCACGTATGAATCCTCTTTATCATTATGATAATAGAGAAACAGTCGGAACACAAAAGTTCCTAGGCACCGCAGGTGGCGTTCACACGGACGGAGCTGGGATCTTCTCTGGTATTGGAAGTATCGTTAACTTAATTAAAAATAATAAAGATTTGATTACATCTGCTGCAAAAGGAGCAGCTGCTATAGGTAGTACAGCTAGCGCAATATCAAATGCTGTCAAGTCTCAAAACGAATTAAAACAACTAGAAGCTATTCGTAAACTTAGGAATGATTACGAAGAACTAAAAAATTTAAAAAAACTTTCAGAGGAAACAAAAAATAAAATTGCTAACATAGCTGTTGGGGAAACCTTGAGGAGCGGAGCTCCGTCTGATAGTAAACATAAGAAGAAATCAGGCGTAGCCATAAAACGTTCAATTGAAGAAGTAAGAGGTAATGGTGTTAACAGCAACCTTCGGACTAACCAGCAAAGCTGTAGCAAAGCTGGTCTAGCAAAATTCTAAAATTATATTTTAGTAAATTTTTTTAGTAAATTATTTTTAGTAAAATTCTAGAATTATATTTTAGTAAAATTCTAGAATTATATTTTAGTAAAATTTTTTTAGTAAAAATTTTTTCTGTCTGTGAGAAAAACAAAAAAGTCAAATTGTTTTTTATAAAAATGTCTTCGCTTATCGAAAATAAATTTAGATTAGACGATCCTCCGTTCGTCAGTTGCAATCAAAAAAAGAATGACTATATAAGAATTGCTATGAATCCCGGATCTTCCAGTAGAGTAAATACTGGAGGTGATTTAATTTTTGAAGTTGACAATCAGCAGAGTTATATATATCTACCTGATTCATTTTTACACTGTGAATATTCTTTGTATAGTGATGCCAATTTTACAACACCATTACCAGAAACCGATAGTATTGCACTAGAGAATAATTTCTTTCCAAGATTATTTACACAAATGCGTTTAGATGTTGCAACTCAAAATATAGAAACAATAAGTGATTCTCCAGGTGTAATTGAGACAATGCTTAGATTTGTAACAATTGGTGAAAATAATAAAAAGTATGAAATCGAAGGTTGGTTTCCTGATACTAATGATGGTATAATTTTTGATGATTTAACTCATGCTGGAACAGATGCAGCAGGAATTGCGAAAGATGTAGAAAATATTGCAAAACATTTAAATAAAACAAACAATACTGCATATAAAGAAAGACGTGAATTTAACAAGAAAAGTAAACAGACAGTAAATTGGTCATTGTCTCCATTATTCGGATATTTAGATTATGATAAAATATCATATCAATTAAAATTTAAGTTAATAATTCATCGCACAGCAAATAATGAATTAATCTGTTTTGGTAAGACTGGAAAAAAGCATATTTAAAAATTGATAGACTTGAATGGTGGATTAAGCATATTACTCCTAGTTTAGAGATTGAAACAGCTATTGCAAAAAGATTAAATACTAACAAACCAATTCCAGTAAATTTTCTAAAGCGTACTGCTAGTTCAGTAACTTTTTCCGAACAAAGATTTAACAGGGATTTTACTAGAACTTCGAATACTCCAAGATATTTATTACTAACTTTTCAAAGAAATAATTCTCCAAGTTTTGATAAGAACAACAATCTTTTTCATATTAATACAATTCGAAGTTTACAAGTTTCATTAAATCAAACCCGATATCCAATTGATCCATTAAGATTCGATGATACCAATAATCAATTTATGGAAGGATATGATGCTTATAGAAATCTTTGTATAGAATTTGGAGTTGAACCACAATTAACTCCTGGAGATTGGAGACATTTATATCCAATTTTCTGTTTCGATTTAAGTGCACAATCAGAAGATATTATTAAAAATGGTTGTGATGTAACAATTAATATTGAAAAGAAAGATTCCACAACTTCATTGATGGCTTATGGTTTATTGCTAGAAGATGTAAAATATTCTATTGAAATTCTTAATGGAAAGATGGCTAGGATAGGCTAAAGCCTCGAGGAGCTTCGCTCCGATAAGTTAATTAAAATTTTTGTTAACTTAAATTTTTTTTTAGTAATTAGTAATAAATTTTTTTTGTAACTAGAATAGATTAAAAATTCCTAATTTAAAATTTATTCATAACTAGAATAGATTAAAAATTCCTAATTTAAAATTTTTTTATTAAAAATGTCGGAAGCGAAAAGTAATAATAAAACTGTTGAATTAAAATTACGTAATATTGTTGACAAAAATACACCTAAAACTATTACGATTGGCAAAAAAATATTACATAAGTAAACCAATGATAGAGAATATTAAATTACAAGAAGAAAAGAATGGCGGGATTCTCCCATTAATTCCACTAATAATAGGCGGCATAGCAGCAGCAGGAAGTGTTTCAGGTGGGACAGCTGGTATTGTCCGAGCAGTAAATAAAAATAAATCAGAGAAGGCAGCATTAGAAGAACAAAAACGACATAATAGAGAGTTAGAGAAAGTTGCTAGGGGAGAAGGAATAGTAGAGAATTTTATTAGTAAATTAAATTTAGTTGATGAAGGAAAACGAGTTCTCAAAAATATTCTCCACAATGTTGATGATTTAATTGAAATTAAAGAAACAAAAGATGGTTCTGGAATATATCTAAGTCCTAGGTCCTAGTATGATTCGGTAATAACCTCAGGACCTTTGGTTCTATCGGATAAAGCCTCGGAACCTTTGGTTCTATTAGGTAAAACATTTATTTTATCTTTTAAAATGAATTCTACAAATTCCGAAAATTTAATTAAATTAAAAATTGCTAATTTAGATTTATTGAATTATCTCTTAAAAGTACATAAAACCTCAAATTGTAAAATTTATGAAGGTAACGACGACAAACAAAGTTTGGCTACTACCTACGGTGGTGACATACAAAAACATTAGAAAACTTTCCTGGATTTATTTGGAGTAAATATTCGAAAGAAAAACATCTTCCCGGTCATTCATATACTGGTCCAGGAACTCGATTAGATATAAGACTAGATGAGAATAATAATCCGAAACCAGGTGAAGAACCAATAAATAGAGTAGATGCCGCCGCTTATAGACATGATTTAGCTTATCGAAATCATGATCTAAGTTCTCGACATGCAGCTGATAAGAAGATGATTCAAGAATTAGATAGTATTCAAAATCTTACATTTAGAGAAAAAATTGAAAGAATGTTTGTTAAGAAAGCTTTACAAGCTAAAATATTATTCGGCCAGGGTTTAAATGAAACGACAGCAAAGCTGTCTGAGAGCAACGCTCGAACCTATGCGTCCGAATTTCATAGGGAATACAGAAGGCCTAAATATTTATTGAAAGTAAAAGTATTTAATAAAGATGATATTTGGAGTGCTGATCTTATTCATATGCCGAATGAAAGGGACTACAAATACGCATTGACCGTTATAGATTTATATACACGATACGCTTGGGTAAAGCCTTTAAAAAATAAAAGTGGTCTATCAGTTAAATATGCGTTTGAAGAAATCTTTAAAAAAAGTAAGAGAAAGCCAAAAAAATTGTTTGTTGATAAAGGGTCGGAATTTTATAACCGAAACGTTCAGCCACTATTTGAAACTGTTTATTCAACTGAAAATGCAGGGAAGGCCGTAGTGATAGAAAGATTCAATCGGACGTTAAAAAATAAATTATTCAAGAAATTTACTGAGCAAAGAAATCAGAAATGGTTGAAGATATTACCAGGAGTTGTAGAAGAGTACAATAATAAAGTTCATTCTGGTATTGAAGAAACTCCAAAGAATGCTTCTGACGACCCTGATTTAATCCGAAAGAAAATATTCGAGAATAGTTATTCGAACGAAAATAATAATTTGAATGAGAGTAATCCGAATTTGCAGAAACGTAAGCCGAAATTTAAAATTGGAGATAGAGTTAGAATATTTAAATATAAGAATAAATTTGAAAAAGGCTTCGTTGGCTATTGGACTAAAGAAATATTTGAAGTTTGTAAAATAAATCAAACTTATCCGATTACTTACGAAATCAAAGATTTAGATGATGAAAATATCAGAGGCCGATTTTATCAAAATGAATTACAACGAACTGATTTTTAATTATCATTATCATTATTATTCAATTCTAACATAATATCTAGAAATGGTACTCCTTCCTGTAATTTCAATAAAACATAAAGACACAATTGCCCACAGTAAGTAGTTCCTGGTTTTTGAATTTGAAATGCAATATAAATACAATTTCCAAGTATTTCTCTTACTTCATTCGTAGGTGGAAGTCCGTATGAGTCAAAATAATAATTAGAACAGTTTATATTTTTTTGGCCTGCTGACCAATGTACACCTTTTTCATCTGACGTAGGAAGATTTGTTATGAAATTTACAGTTGGCTTATTTTTTAGGAATTGTAATTCTGCTCTCATTAGAACATGAAAATTCTTTATTCCTAATTGATTTGAGATTTTCTTTAGGTCGAAATTTGTCGTGGTTTGCGTTCCATATAATTTCAAAAACTCATTTATGTTGCTCATTTTATAATAAAAAAATTTCTTAAGGGACCCCTAGAAGACAGAAGGGAGGGGGTATTGATTTAAAACTGTTCTCTAATGATGACTTTCCTTACTACTTGGGGGGTATTGATTTAAAACTGTTTCACAATGATGACTTTCCTTACTACTTATTCGATTTTGAAATGATTTAATTTAGATTAAATTAAAACGTTACATTGTTACATTTTATTAGTAGAGTTAGTGTTTCGTACATCTTTTATCAATAGTAATTCATTACTCATCAATATGTGAAAATTCTTTATTCCCAATTGCTTAGCAATCTCATTTAAATCGAAATTTGACGTGGTTTTGTTTGCCGTATATTTTTTGGAAGTCTCTAATGTTTCTCATTTTTATAGAAGATAAAATGTTTCTATTATATTCCCGTAAATGAGAAATTAAAAACAATACATGGATATTTCAATTTGGTTACATCCACTTTGCATACATTCAATTTGGATACATTGAAATACATGTAAATTTGTCCACGCGTGGACACGTTTTATTTGGATGAGAGAAAGATGACGTCATACAACAAGATAATGAAAATGATTGAAAACAGAAGGGTTGAATAATCAATTATTCCAAAACACTCATCTTGTGAAAGACACTGCTCCAAGATTGAAAGATTAGTTTTTAACAGTCGTATAGGAAGCGAGACTCTACAAAGAGTCTGATATTTATCTGCCAGTTTTGCCAACTTCATTGCGAAGCTCAATTCAGTTCGTGAATAGTTAATATTGTGATGTTTTAAGAGATATGTGAAATCTCCTTTATTATTCTCACACAAGGATAATATATGATTGGCGTGTTTTCCAATAAAAATTTTACATGTGACATATAAAAGATGGCTTTGTTTTTCGTATTTCAAGTGTTGTTTCAAAGAATTCACTGTCGTTGAAATGTCCCCCGCCGGTTCTGTAAAATATTCCACTGATTCGATGAATGTATGACGTTCAACAACACTTTCCTTCAACTGTTTTGTAAATGTTTCGATTCTGAAGGGAAGTGCTGCTTCCTTCTTTGCTCTGGCTGCGATTTTATGTTGCTCTTTGTATGCTTTTCGAGCAGAACGTATAGCGTCAGGATTGAAGAGTAGAGGCGCTTTCTTCACTTTCTGGTCTATATACGAAAAGTATTCAGAATGTTTCTCCGATGGAATGAACAAATCCGCAATATTTTTGAAGAACTCTGGAAGTACCGTTGCTATGTTGGCTTGTTGTTCAACGACTGCTTGACTCATGATTGACGGATAAATTAGTACAAATCACTATGTTCAAAATATAAGAATAACGTAATTAAAGATAGCGGAACGATGAGAGCAAGCAGATGATAAGTGTTGATTGAAATAATATCACAACAATCTGAGCACACGATACAATGACAGACGAGAGAGATAAATGAAAACAGTACAGCTGGCAGATATCTTAACGTCATACGGGTGTGCTGACGCACTAACAAGAATTAAAACAACTTGCCTAACGTACAATTAAAATCTCATTGTTTCACAGAGTAGTAGCAGCTGTTTGTTCTTTCATACATTGTTTCCTTTCAAATGTTTGAGTTGGAGGACACAGCTCTTTACACTGAAATGCCTTTTATTCATAAATGCGAGAAGCAGATGTTCTCTACAATTGAGTGTTCATCTGAGTGCAAAGCAGTAGATAAATTGTAAGAACGCCAGGAACGGTCATGATTTGAGCAAGAAAATGATCATAATCACAAATTTGAAATTCTCAACTTTTATGATTTTTGGTGTCCTGGAACGGTCATGATTTTAAGGGTGAAAATTGTAATTCTCAAATTTGAGATTTTGAAAAATTTGAAAAATTGGGTATTTTTAAAAACGCCCAAATTTATGAATTTAGGTCTTCACAACCTGAAAAAGGGTTCAAATTCATGAATTTATGTCGTTTTTAAAAATGCCATTTTTTGAAAAAATGGTACTTTTTGAATGGACTAAATTCATGTATTTAGGTCTTAAAAACCTGAAAAAGGGTTCAAATTCATGAATTTATGTCGTTTTTAAAGATACTATTTTTTTGAATTTTATGGTGTCCTGGAACGGTCTTTTGCCCATTACTCAAATATACTTCTTGCGTCTAATATACCATTTGCGCCATAAAGACCGACTTGCGTCACGTCACGTATCTGAAGTGACGAATTCAGTTGGTAAAAATGGTTTTCTGCGTCAAATTGTCCGACTTGCATCATTGAAAATCTACATATAGTTTTATTGTTTCTGTCCTTACAAGTTTCAGCCTGCTAAAATGCATTTGGCCTCACGACGATAAAATCATGCAACGTTAACGCGTCATTAAGTCGAAAAATATTGGAACAAGAACAAGCATTGCGTTTCTTGGGCAAGCAAAACTTGGGCCTGGATCTTTGGTTTTGACCCTCGTTTGTGGAGAAATTTGGGGGTACCTTGTGTACCGTATATCGGTCAAACTCAGATTTGATATCTATCATTTTCTTAGAGTTTAGTTTCATGACATTCATAGGTCCACGATACTCCAAGCCAATGCTTAATTTTTTCTATGTGCACTTCATTATCTCGACGGTGTAGGGCATAAAGCACAATTTCCTCGAATTATTCAAATCATCATGATGTTAGCAACTTTGAAAGTCGAATACTTTTATCATCGATCGACAGTCAACTTTACTTGATTCGCATTTCCAATAAATATTATGTTCTTAACTTATGGTGCATATGCAAACGAATGAGACACTTGGTGTTTGTGTTATATATCTGGGTCTAGCCTTCGATAGTTTTCCTCACGATAAACTATTGAATAATTTACCATCGTCTGGAAAGGAGGGTGTGCAGAAGATGTTTAGATCATATTTGATTAAAGGTACTCACATTGTTGTATTGGTTGGTCATCGTGGAATCGAATCCATGTCATATGTGAGGCACCTGAGGATCGAATGTAGATCCGCTCTTATTTAACTCAATGATAGGATGTTGATTATTAAACCGTCTGCGTACTAGCGCCGGACCTTGTCGTAGCTCTCTGCACAAGTGCGGCAGTTTGATTGTGGAGGCCTGCCCGATGACAGCCTTTCGCGTCAACATCGACGCCCTCAGAGAAATGCATTCCGCCAATGGTGATGCCATTACCTGGCTTAGAGACATGTGACTTTAACCTTCTTCCCCAATCCTCGTGTATTCAGAGTTTTATTTGCTGTCCTTTTGCATGTATATAGGATGTTCATGTACACTGTAATCTGTCACCTCCTAAAATCGAAGAAACCGACATCCTAGAGCGACACACACTAGAATTTTATGATGCTACGCTGTACATAGAATGTTGACATACTAAAGAAAACAATAACCCATAGAGTAAGTGTAGGTAGAATGTCGACTCAAAAAAGTATCTGCATACAGTGAAAATTTTTTATATGAAAATATTCAGTCTTTTGCGGAGATAACGTTCCCGTGGTCCAAAAAAATTATTTGAGCAGTTTTTAAAAAGCTAAATTTTGTAAATACATAAACTACCGAGATGACGCCCCTATATGAGTTGAATAATTATATTGAATAAGTATGAAACAAGTTGAATATCAATGGGAATGAATATTTGCCAACAAGTCTCTTAATTAAGCGGAAATTAAGCTTATGATCAAGGAAATTTCATGAACTGCATTGTAATGCAAGTCCCTGCAGTTTTCAAGGAAAAGTTGAGATCTTATGAGGGATTATTTGCTGAGCAGGCTGAGCTAAAGGACTGCACAACAGGCTGATCTGTGTTTTTTTATCCTGACTACGCCGTGTGGCTGAAAATCATGAAGATTATAGAGTGCCAATTCTAGATATGCTAATCTAGTCTGGGCCATTTCTGGCCGTACTGAAGAAACCTTGTAAGGCGAAACGCAGTGTCTAAGGCTGTCACCGAATTTTGTGCTTAAAATTGTTCAAGCCTGAGGACGTCTCTATTAGATTTGGTAATGTTTGCCAAACGTTAAGTCTGATAGTTTGATTTGATTGATGTATAATTATTATGCCTACTTCAGGACTGATAGAAGAAACGGCAAATACCTACACTCCTACAGTCATGTTCGATAAAATATGATTGATAAAGATGCAAGAACGTTCAAATATGGTAGTTCTCCCAATAGATTCTTTGAGCAACGCAGATTCATTCATGAACGATGAAACGTTGAATGTTGTGTCATGGTGACAAGAAAACAGACTGATTGTGAATAAACAGAAGATTATGATAGTCAGAAAGAGATCAACTAAAATCCAGCAACTCAGCATCTCCAAAGATACATCACCAACACTGACGATATTGGGCGTACACTGTAAATCGCTGGATACGAAAATTACATACAAACATATGCCAAAACTACATACAATTTGAAACTAACATCTGATTCGAGATTCTCGTATGTTTACAGAGATCTGGTATGCTTTTCATTCGAAATCTCATTTACTTTTTCATGTGATTGGTATGTAGCGATACGAACTATTCTATCTGTGATTGGCTGTTTTACACTGAAATACGAGTTGTTGACATGTTTTATAAGTAGTATATAGTGTGACATCCGGCGCGACGCTTCGCTTGCGCCGGATGTCAGTCACACTTTTGCGGGTTTTTTCAAAATTTTCAAAAAATCAAAATTTCAAAAATTTAGGTAGACTTCAAATTTCACGTGGGCGAAGGCCGAAGGGCGAAAATTTAGGTAGTGACAAATTTTCAAAAAAAATCAAAATTTCAAAAATTTAGGCGGTTTCAAAATATCACGTAATCGAAAATTTAGGCGGTCTCAAAATATCACGTGGACGAAAATTTAGGCGGTCTTAAAATATCACGTAATCGAAAATTTAAGTTGTTTCAAAATATCACGTAGCCGAAGGTCGAAAATGTAGGAAGATGAAAATTCAGGTAGCCCAAAAAATATCACGTAGTCTTAATATACCAGAAGATTGTATTCAAAATATTTCTTTAAAAATGGAAACCTCAACGGGGACGAAAATTGAAGAAGCCTCAGAAATGGAAGGAATAAAAGTGGAAGAAACCGCAAGAATATATCCTTCGTTATCATATGAACGTAGTTCTACTTTAATGGACATTGAAAAAATGAACAAAGAAAAACATAAAGATAGAGTACGTTATATGAAAGATAAAGAATCTCAATTATTATTAAGATTAGAGCATTATAAAAAATTAAGAAAGAGATGGTCTAATGTTAAGAATGTAACACAAGGAATTGGCATATTCTTAACAATAAGTTTAGGTGCTTTAACAATTGTTATATCTTCAGGTGTTTTAGTAATTCCAGTAGTTGCTACAGCTTTAACAGGTACGGGTGTTTTTGCAACTTCACTTGTTACAATGTTAGATAAATCTTTAATAACTAAGAAACGAAAATCATTAAAAACTAAGCATTTACATATTAAAGAAGTCTATGACAAATTGCATTACTACTTTCAAAGAGTATGTGATGATAATGTTATTACGTTAGATGAGATTGAAAAATTTGATCAAATAGCTAATGAAGTACATCAAATATCATTTCATTTAAAGTCCGAAAAAGTTGATGATAAGAATAAACAGGATGGCAAAATTTCGAGTGATGGTAAAATTTCTAATGAAGAAAATGACAAAATTTTTTTAGAAGAGCTAAAAACTTTAAGCGAAAATTTAAGCAAAACTTTATTAAACAAAACTTAAAACGAGAAAACTTTAAACGAAAAGATGTCAGACAACAAAGCAATAAAAAAATAATTTGTTCAGTAAAATGTTTTTGTTGTATTCCAATGTTACCACAAAATTCAAATATTATATTTTAAAAATGGATAAAATTAAAGCTGATAATTTTAAAAGAATTAAACAATTAGACGAGTTAATAAAACAAAAAAATATTATGAAAGAAAATCATCTTCAGCATAGAATGATAAAAGCTGGTATTCAATCTGATATGTTTGAAAAAATGCAGCAAACCGAGCAAGTAAAAACTGATTTTGAAAAAAACTATGGAACCATTTAAAACTCTTGAAAAAGAACTTACAAATAATGATAAACAAATTAATATAACAGATCAAGAACACAAAACTATATTAGATGAGTATGGATTACTAGAATCAAACATTAATAAGAAATTACCAAAATCTATGCAATTTGAACATTCTATTTCATTTATAGATACCTAGATTTTATCTCGGACAAAAAGAAATATCACGAAGCTTCAACAATTGGACACTATTGTTTAATTAATAAATCTCATAAATTAAAAGCTATTAGAGAAATTGAAAATAATTTCAAACCCATATATAAAACAGTTACTGATGAAAATCTAACAACGCGTCCATATAAAATCATAACAAAGAAAAAAATTGACTATAGTTCAACATATATTTGGGATCTCGAAACTTTTCCTGATCCTAACTGTTCTACAGCTCATCCTATTCCTTATGCTGTAGGAGCTATTAATTTTGATAAATTTATATGTTGCTTACCGAAACAAAGATTGAATGAATTAGAAACACGTTTGTTAAGTGATATGATTAAAATTAAACGATCAAAAGATGAAGATGAAATTTAAAAACTTAAAAAACAGATTAATGAGTATAATAATTTAACTGAATTAGAATTTAATAAACTTCAAAATTGTGTGAAAATATTTACGAGAACTGAGGATGATGAATGTCCGATCGGGGGAAACCCAGAGGACGCATGTCCGATCATGGGAAACCCAGAGAACGTATGTCCGATCCATCAATTTTTTAAAACTCTTTGAAAATTTAATTATTCGAGAGTAACTTTAATAGCTCACAATTCATCAGGTTTTGATTCCTATTTTCCGATAAAAGCTAATTTTAAATTATCTAAACCGCCTCTTAAAACTTCAAGAGGAATATTAACTGCTTCATTACAAAATCCTTATGCAACTGAATGTGTTAGTAGATACATTCAACAATCTTTTAGATTTAAAAACAATATGAAAAAAGATTCACCTTCAGGTAAATTAGCACTTCAAACTATTATAATGAAATGTAGTTATGAACATGTAAAAACAAGTCTTTCTAAATGTTGTGAGAATTTTAAAATTCCTACGAATGTGTGTAAATTAAATTATGAAATTGGAGACATAACACATGAAAATTATAAAGAAAAAGAAAATGAATGGAGACCATATTTAGTTAACGATATTCTTTCTTTAGCTTTTTGTATCTACAAATATAATAATGTTATGCGAGATTTAGTTGGTGAAGATATAACTACTAATTTGACATCCTCTGCTTTAACATTTAATGGTTGGATGAAAAGCGTACAAAATGACAATATAAATATTCATTCTCATATAGATTTATGGGCTAGAAATTATATTAGAAAATCTGTTAAAGGTGGAAGAGTTTCAGCAAATATAAGAAAATACATATCGCCATTTTGTAGCATCTTGTTACCAATATTAAAACAGTATTTACCTGGTCGCTACGCTGGTGGGGCTTTGTCCCCTGGTCGCTAAGCTGGGAGGACTTTGTCCCTTGGAAGTAATATAATAGATTTAATGAAACAGTATCGAGATTTAGGAGATAAAACTGAAATTTGTAAGAAAATTTCAAATCAACTACTTGAACAAAAAAATGAATTTCTAATGGCTTTTGATGCAACATCTTTATATCCATCAGCTATGTATGATGAAAATTCAGAATACCCTAAAGCTGAATCAGCTAGAAAATTTCATCAAGAAGAAGAACGAGAAATAGTATATAAATTTAATACTCAAACATTTAGACCTAAAACTGGAATATTTACAGTTGTGTTTCAATATCCGAATGATATGTTTTTTCAACCAGTTCCTATAAAAGATAAAGTTAAAAATCAAAATAATAATTCTCATGTAAAAGTAATCAGGTTTAGAAATGGTCTATGTTATGATGTATTAACTTCTGTAGACATACAAGAAATTGTTAGATGTGGGGGAACTCTTACATATTACTGATGGTATAATTTATGAAAAAAATTATCAAGTTTCACCATTTCGAAATTATATTGAAAAACTTTTTAATTTGAGAAAAAGATATAAAACAGAAGAAAATACTGTAGGCGATGAGTTAATTAAATTATTGATGAATTCACTATATGGAAAAACCGTACAAAAAGATATAACCACTAAATATCATTTATGGAATGAGAATACATTGAGAAAAAATTTCACTCAAGAAGTAAAAGATTATGAAAAATTAAATGATGAACAATATTTAGCGAAAGTAGAAATGGAAGATGATGAATTTCTTAAAACTAATATTGTAAAAGATGGGAAGACGCCATTCATGCCATCACACTTAGGTTCTTTCATTATTTCTCACTCTAGAAGAATCATGAATAACTTTATTTTAGAAATTAATGGTTTCAACGAAAAATACATTCATTATACAGATTCAGTAACAGCTGACACGCCTGTAATATTGAGAAAGAATAATTTATTATTTATTTCTAGAATAGATAGTATTGTAAATAACTATAAAATTAATCCGTTTGAAATTAATGGTGATATGAAAGAAATTTCATTTGTTGATAATTTAGAAATTTATACTCATAATAGATGGAGTAAAGTAAAAAAAATTATTAGACATTACACAAATAAAAGTATTTATCGAATAAGAACAAAAATGGGAATAGTAGATGTTACTGAAGATCATTCATTGATAGATGAAACAGGTAATGAAATAAAGCCACAAGAATTAAATATAGGAACAAATTTACTACATAATAAATTATTTTTACACGACAATACAATCACATTGAAGCAAATTGTAAGTGATATTTATGTTGATGATCCACCTAATTTAAGATGTAAGCAAGCATTTATAGAAGGGTTCTTTTTAGGAGATGGCTCTGCTGGAATCTATAATTATGAATCAGGAGTCAGATATTGTTGTACTTTATATAACCAAGATCTTAACCTCTTAATTAAATTAAAAACATATATTAGTGAAGTCTATAACAATGATTGTAAAATATATGATACGATGAGATCATCTAGGGTATACAAACTTAATTTTCAAAATCCAAAACAATATGCCACTTACTTTAGTGAAAATTATTATAATCAGTTTAAAGAAAAGCGTGTTCCTTGGTATGTTCTAAATGCTGAATATAATATTAGATATTGGTTCTTTGTTGGATTTTATGCAGCAGATGGGAGCAAGAAATATTTTTTACAAGTAAATATGCAATTATTCGTTTTACACAGAAAAATAAAGAAACCTTTAGTGGTTTATACAATTTAGCATCATCTCTAGGTATTAATTTGGTAGTAAGCGAAAGACAAGATAAATCATTATGCTTTAGTGCGTGTCAAGTTAAAAATAATATTACCAAAGATGTCACCACTGTAAGATACTTAAATAATAAACCACAATATGTTTATGATATTGAAACAGAAGATGCCACATTTAATTGTGGTTTTCCATTAATTGTAAAAAACACTGATTCAATATACATTTCTAATGAACTCTTCAATAAATTAGATGCTGCTGGATATGTTGGGGGAGAATTGTGGCAAGGAAAAAATGATTATGGAAATGGTGGAATTATTTTTGCAATGTTTATTGCTTCTAAAATAAAATATTGTATTACTGTAGATGAACAAGGGAGACTTAGTGAAAAGAAAACATTCAAAGGATATTCACAAGATAAAGTAAAAGTACAAGATTTTATAAAATTATATTCGGGTAAAACATTATCGACTGCAGTTAATAAACCATGGAAAAGATCTTTAGAAACTGGAATTAGTATTCCTGATAAAAATAATAATACTGAAGAAAAAAAATTTTCTGGTCAAATAAATATTCTTAAGCTTAAGCACCTGATGAAATAGAAATTATGTTACCTTATAACGGAATAGATATTCAAGCTGAAATATTTCAAACAATCGTCAGTGAGAGTAATTTAAGTGATGATGATGACACGTGGGAATAATAATTTTTTATTACATCCAAAAACTTATTACATCCAAAAACTTATTACATCTAAAAACTTATTACATCTAAAAACTTATTACATCTAAAAACTTATTACATCCAAAAACTTATTACATCTAAAAACTTATTACATCCAAAAACTTATTACATCCAAAAACTTATTACATCTAAAAACTTATTACATCTAAAAACTTATTACATCTAAAAACGTATTACATCCAAAAACTTATTACATCCAAAAACTTATTACATCTAAAAACTTGTTACATCTAAAAACTTGTTACATCTAAAAACTTATTACATCCAAAAACTTATTACATCTAAAAACTTATTACATCCAAAAACTTATTACATCCAAAAACTTATTACATCTAAAAACTTATTACATCCAAAAACTTATTACATCCAAAAACTTATTACATCCAAAAACTTATTACATCTAAAAACTTATTACATCTAAAAACTTATGACATCCAAAAACTTATTACATCTAAAAACTTATTACATCTAAAAACTTATTACATGCAAAAACTTTTTACATCTAAAAACTTATTACATCTAAAAACTTATTACATCTAAAAACTTATTACATCTAAAAACTTATTACATCCAAAAACTTATTACATCTAAAAACTTATTACATCCAAAAACTTATTACATCTAAAAACTTATTACATCTAAAAACTTATTACATCCAAAAACTTATTACATCCAAAAACTTATTACATCTAAAAACTTATTACATCTAAAAACTTATTACATCCAAAAACTTATTACATCCAAAAACTTATTACATCCAAAAACTTATTACATCTAAAAACTTATTACATCCAAAAACTTATTACATCCAAAAACTTATTACATCTAAAAACTTATTACATCTAAAAACTTATTACATCCAAAAACTTATTACATCCAAAAACTTATTACATCCAAAAACTTATTACATCCAAAAACTTATTACATCTAAAAACTTATTACATCCAAAAACTTATTACATCTAAAAACTTATTACATCTAGAAACTTATTACATCTAAAATTTATGTGCGAGTCTCCGATCCATTCAAAAATTATTCCTATATCCAAGTGTATGAATATTTTACTTCGTGCTTGCAGATGTATGATTTCCCTTGTTAACTTCTGAATTCTTCTCCGCTTTGTCTCCGATCGAACAGATCTTTCAGTAGAATCAACCATTGTGACGATAAAATTTAAACTAAGATTGTAATGCGTCACGTTTTATGAATTGTGTGTGTGTTTAAATAGTAAGTGAAAACTATTAATGGTGATCTAAGCAAAGCGGCATTGTAGGTGAATGAAGTTTGCTTGACAACATACGGGTATGACATGACGGGTATGATTAAATGTACTTGAATGTCAATGGGGAAATTGCACCGCATTGTAAATCATTTCATCGACCAAAACGCGAACCAGATCGGAAACCAAAACCAAAACTTTTGCGGTTTTGGTTCGACTGTCGATACTGCGATATTGTATTGAATGATTGCTATAACAACAGAATATTCCCTCGAGGCAGAGAATGAATTAATGGATTGCTTTTATGTTATTAACGCTATGTTATGAATGTACAACCCGCATGATCGCCTCAAACAATCATGCGGCTTGAGAAATGTGGTAACAGATGTTGCTATTGTCTTAATACAGATAAAACAAACAATATCCTCTTCATGGGAGTTGATAAAAATAAAATGGTACATTGTTAAACAAGACATTTTATTTCATTTAAAATGAGCAACATAAATGATTTCTTAAAACAATACGGCAAACAAACCACGACAAATTTCGATTTAAATAAGATCGCAAATCAATTAGGAATAAAGAATTTTCACATATTGATGAGAGACGAGTTGCAATTCCTAAAAGATAAGCCAACAGGAACCTTCAGTTCCCGGAACAAAGTTCCAACTATAAATTTCATAACAAATCTTCACACATCAGATGAAAAAGGAGTACATTGGTCTGCAGGTACGTCTAATAAAAATGGAGATAATTACTATTTTCACCGCCCAGAGGCTGAGAACTATTGGTTCGACTCATATGGACTTCCCCCAACAAAAGAAGTTAAAAAATTACTTGGCAATGGAACTTATAATACATTTCAAATTCAAAAACCGGGAACTACTTATTGTGGTCAATTATGTCTTTATGTTTTATTGAAATTACAGGAAGGAGTACCATTTCTAGATATTATGTTGGAATTGAATAATAATAATAATGATAATTAAAAATCAAGCGAAGCCAGCTAGCTAAAGCGCCACCTAAAGGTTAAAGCTCGCTTCGTTGTAATTCATTTTGATAAAATCGGCCTCTGATATCTTCATCATCTAAATCTTTGATTTCGTAAGCGATCGGATAAGTTTGATTTATTTTACAAACTTCAAATATTTCTTTAGTCCAGTAGCCAACAAAGCCTTTTCAAATTTATTTTTATACTTAAATATTCTAACTCTATCACCAATATTAAATTTCGGCTTAAGTTTCTGCAAATTCGGATTACTCTCATTCGAATAATTATTTTCGAATATTTTCTTTCGTATTAAATCAGGTTCGTCAGAAGCATTCTTTGGAGTTTCTTCAATACCTGAATGAATCTTATTGTTATACTCTTCTACAACTCCTGGTAATATCTTCAACCATTTCTGATTTCCTTGCTGAGTAAATTTCTTAAAAATTTTATTTTTCAATGACCTATTGAAACGCTCTATTACTACAGCCTTTCCTGCATTTTCAGTTGAATAAACTGAGCCTTGGCGATGACTTTCGTCTGTCTCAAATAGTGCCTGAACATTTCCGTTATAAAATTCCGACCCTTTATCAACAAACAATTTCCTTGGCTTTCTCTTACTTTCTTGAAAGATTTCTTCAAACGCATATTTAACTGACAGACCACTTTTGTTTTTTTAAGGCTTTACCCAAGCGTATCGTGTATATAAATCTATAACGGTCAATGCGTACTTAAACCCTCTTTCATTCGGCATATGAATAAGATCAGCACTCCAAATATCATCTTTATTAAATACTTTTACTTTCAATAAATATTTAGGCCTTCTATATTCCTTGTGAATTTCGGACGCGTAGGTTTCAGAGTTATGAGTTTTGTCTATCACCTGGCCAAAATGTATTTTTGCTTGTAAAGCTTTCTTAACAAACATTCTTTCAATTCTTTCTCTAAATGTAGGATTTTGAATACTATCTAATTCTTGAATCATCTTCTTATCAGCTACATGTCGAGAACTTAGGTCATGATTTCGATAAGCTAAATCATGTCTATAAGCTGCGGCATCTACTCTATTTATTGGTTCTTCACCTGGTTTCGGATTATTATTCTCATCTAGTCTTATATCTAATCGAGTTCCTGGGCCAGTATATGAATGACCAGGAAGATGTTTTTCTTTCGAATACTTACTCCAAATAAATCCAGGAAAGTTTTCTAATGTTTTTTGTATGTCACCTCTGGAATGCTGGCAATTTTGCGTTTTATGTACTTTTAAGAGATAATTCAATAAATCTAAATTAGCAATTTTTAATTTAATTAAAATTTCGGAATTTGTAGAATTCATTTCAAAAGATAAAATAAATGTTTTACCTAATAGAACCAAAGGTCCTGAGGCTTTAGCCGATCCAACCAAAGGTCCTGAGGTTATTACCGAATCATACTAGGACTTAGATATATTCCAGAACCATCTTTAGTTTCCTTAATTTCAATTAAATCATCAACATTGTGGAGAATATTTTTAAGAACTCGTTTTCCTTCATCAACTAAATTTAATTTATTAATAAAATTATCTACTATTCCTTCTCCCCTAGCAACTTTCCCTAACTCTCTATTATGACGTTTTTGTTCTTCTAATGCTGCCTTCTCTAATTTATTTTTATTTACTGCTTGAACAATACCAGCTGTCCCACCTGCAACACTTCCTGCTGCTGCTATACCTCCTATTATTAGTGGAATTAACGGGAGAATCCCGCCATTCTTTTCTTCTTGTAATTGAATACTCTCTATCATTGGTTTACTTATGTAATATTTCTTTTTGTCAATCGTAGTAGTTTTAGGTGTATTTTTGTCAACAACGTTACGTAATTTTAATTCAACAGTTTTATTATTATTACTTTTCGCTTCCGACATTTTCAATAAAAAAATTTTAAGTTAGGAAAAATTTTAATTAACCAATCGGACCAAAGGTCCTCAGGTTACTAACCTATCGGAGCGAAGCTCCTCTGGCTTCATCCCATCGGACCAAAGGTCCTCAGGTTACTAACCCATCGGAGCGAAGCTCCTCTGGCTTTAGCCGATCCTAGCCATCTTTCCATTAAGAATTTCAATAGAATATTTTACATCTTCTAGCAATAAACCATAAGCCATCAATGAAGTTGTGGAATCTTTTTTTTTCAACATTAATTGTTACATCACAACCAGTCTTGATAATATCTTCAGATTGTGCACTTAAATCGAAACAGAAAACAGGATATAAATGTCTCCAATCTCCAGGAGTTAATTGTGGTTCAACTCCAAATTCTATACAAAGATTTCTATAAGCATCATATCCTTCCATAAATTGATTATTGGTATCATCGAATCTTAATGGATCAATTGGATATCGGGTTTGATTTAAAGCAACTTGAAAACTTCGAATTGTATTAATATGAAAAAGATTATTGTTCTTATCAAAACATGGAGAATTATTTCTTTGAAAATATCTTTATTTCTTTGTAATAAATATCTTGGAGTATTCGAAGTTCTAGTAAAATGCCTGTTAAATCTTTGTTCGGAAAAAGTTACTGAACTAGCAGTACGCTTTAGAAAATTTACTGGAATTGGTTTGTTAGTATTTAATCTTTTTGCAATAGCTGTTTCAACCTCTAAACTAGGAGTAATATGCTTAATCCACCATTCAAGTCTATCAATTTTTAAATATGCTTTTTTTCCAGTCTTGCCAAAAAAGATTAATTCATTATTTGCTGTACGATGAATTATTAACTTAAATTTTAATTGATATGATATTTTGTCATAATCTAAATATCCGAATAATGGAGACAATGACCAATTTACTGTCTGTTTACTTTTCTTGTTAAATTCATGTCTTTCTTTATATGCACTATTGTTTGTTTTATTTAAATGATTTGCAATATTTTCTACATCTTTCGCAATTCCTGCTGCATCTGTTCCAGCGTGAGATAAATCATCAACAATTATACCATCATTAGTATCAGGAAACCAACCTTCGATTTCATGCTTTTTATTATTTTCACCAATTGTTACAAATCTAAGCATTGTATCAATTATACCTGGAGAATCACTTATTGTTTCTATATTTTGAGTTGCAACATCTAAACGCATTTGTGTAAATAATCTTGGAAAAAATTATTCTCTAATGCAATATGATCGCTATCTGGTAATGGTGTTGTAAAATTGGCATCACTATATAAAGAATATTCACAGTGTAAAAAGGAATAAGGTAAATATAAATAACTGCTGATTATCAACTTCAAAAATTAAATCACCTCCAGTATTCACTCTACTGGAAGATCCGGGATTCATAGCAATTCTTATATAGTCATTCTTTTTTTGATTGTAACTGACGAACGGAAGATCGTCTAATCTAAATTTATTTTCGATAAGAGAAGACATTTTTATAAAAAATAATTTGACTTTTCTGTTTTTTCTCACACACAGAAAAAATTTTACTAAAAAAATTTGCTAAAGAAAATTTTACTAAAAAAATTTTACTAAAAAATTTACTAAAAAAATTTTACTAAATAATTTTACTAAAAAAATTATAAAAAAAATAATATAATTTTAGAATTTTGCTAGACCATTACCTCTTATTTCTTCAATTGAACGAACCGTAGGTTCTATGGCTACGCCTGATTTCTTCTCCTGTTTACTATCAGACCCCACAGCTATGTTAGCAATTTTGTTTTTTATTTCCTCTGAAAGTTTTTTTAATTTTTTTAGTTCTTCAGAATCATTCTTAAGTTTACGAATAGCTTCTAGTTGTTTTAATTCGTTTTGTGACTTAACAGCATTTGATATTGCACTAGCTGTACTACCTATAGCAGCGGCTCCTTTTGCAGCAGATATAATCAAATCTTTATTATTTTTAATTAAGTTAACGATACTTCCAATACCAGAAAAGATGCCAGCCCCTTCTTTTTGAATTGTTTCGACACTGTCATAATGGTAAACAGATTTCATAGATGGTTCATGAGCAATTTTTTGATTTGAAGCAAAATGTTTAAGATTGTGTTTATAAATTATAGGCATTTTTTAGGATTAAATTTGACTTTTGGGAAAAATATTTACGTTCGGCTAAAGCCTCGAGGAGTTTCGCTCCGATTAAGATTTACGTTTGTGAATGGACAACAACTTCCAGATAACTTTATTAATTTTCTGTTGCACTTTATCTATTGCGTCAAGCAGCGTGTGATGTACTTTAATTTCTTTTCTATTAACTTGCATTTTGTGCTGATTAATCTTCAATGCCGTTTTAAGAGCATTTAACTTAATTTTAAGAACACCTAATTGTCTTTTAACAGAATCTAACTGTTTTTTATTTTCTTTAGAGTTTCCTTGTAAATTTTTCTTTAATTCATTTTCTAAATTGATTTTAAGATTTTTCATTTTATCAACTTTTTTATTAAGTGAGTTTACTTCATTTATTATTCTATTCATCTTTTTCATTTGTTGAGTAATTTTAGAACTTAATTCATCAACACTTTTTTGGAATGTAGCTTGTAACTGCTTTAAATTTTTTTTAATTCTTTCAGGTAGCTTTTCTATTTCATCTTCTAATTGTTCTTTCAATAATTTTATCTGTTGTTTATTTTTAATGACTGCAGATTTTAACTTTATAGAAAGTAATATTAAAATTTTTGATTGTTCAGAAATCTTTTTAAAAAGTTTTGCTATATCTGCTTCTAGCTCTCTATCCTTCTTATCAAGTTTTAATAATTTTTCGTTTAATGATTTGTCATTAAGTTTAAGCAACTTTAATTCATTCATCAGTGGAACCATAACATCGTTGATATATTTTCCTTTTAAGTCATTGATTTGTGTATCAACATATTGTTTATTTGTTAACTCTGTATTTTGTTGCGGAAGAATAGAAAGATGCAATGGACCAGATAAAACGTCTCCAGTTTTCATGATATAATTTTCTATTTCTATTTCTGATTCACGATTATTCGGGATATATGCACCTCCACCAACATTTGGTAACATCATTTTTTAACAATAAAAGATATATATGTCATGAAAATAAAAATTGTTTTCTCATGAAAATAAAAAATAAATTTTTCACGGATCAACAAAGACAATGAATAGACATCAGATCACTCAGTCAATTAGCCACATCACGAGAACAATTGTCAAGTGCGATTGTCAGTTATGTTGATGAGTAAGAGGAAAAAGAGATCTCATCACGAACAATTCCAATTCCTTGTGTTACATTCTTAACATTAGACCATCTCTTTCTTAATTTTTTATAATGCTCTAATCTTAATAATAATTGAGGTTCTTTATCTTTCATATAATTCTCATACGATGATGAAAGTCATCCCAGTAGCCATTTATAATAGAATATAATGCTTACTAATTTAAATTATTAGTTAAAGTAGTCCTAAGGAGGACTGATGGCGTTCTCCAATACGCAAGTGTACAAAGGCAATGCTACTGTAACCATTGGATTAATCAGTTCTTAAAAGAACTCAATGTAGCTTTCTCGTGGCAACGAATTAAAATTGATCAGCTTTCGCCCAATATCTGGTAAAAATGGAAATCTTAAGACTTGTAATACTGCTCATTCTTGCTGTTAATATACTAATACCATAGATTCCAAACACTGCCGTATACACGTTCAAAACAGACTTCTAATATACTGTACCGACTACAGATGCTGATAGTGGAAATAGAATAAGACAATGGTCACCATAGGTTAAGGAAATTAAAAATGGATATTATAAAACAACAGGAAACCGATGAATAAAAATGGGAAAAGTGGAGGTAAAATATGGAAATACAACGTTGCTACTACACTGATTACAAGTGAACTATATCTGACACTAAGTGGATAAGTGGAAAGTGGATAATGGAGGTAAACAATAGAACTACAATGACACTCTACTACACCGAAAGCAATGAAACTATACACTATACCTAAGACTACACATGGAAAATACTATTTCTTCACTTGAATTTGTTATCGCCAGTTTCTTCATCCGTCTGTAGTACTTCATGTAATTCCACATTTCTTCATTTGAATTACAATACATCGACCACTACTTCAGCTACCGATTAAGGGATATAAAACATAATACTGCAGTCCGTCAGTCATCAGCAGGTACTCGTCTAGTTGTGTTTCGACCCCTAACCTGAACACTCAAACCCAGACGAGCGGGGTCCCACACATAGTGGCTGACAAAATACTGAATAGGTAATGATATGTCTTGAAAGATATGTGACAAAGATAAATCAGACATCATTCAATTGTTGCGTTTCCCACATGTAAACAGATCCTGTCATTAAATTCATCCCATCAATAAATACAGTATGCTTTTTGCGATCCTCACATGTAAACAAATCCTGTACATCAATCTTTGCCTTTTCGATTCCCACAAGTAAACAGATCCTGTTCATCCTCGAATCCCATAAAGATGTAATCGCTGTGAGATAAATATGTAATCCGCCTTTACACAAACTTCGCCTCATACATCAAGACTTAAGAATGGGAGCTCTCTCATCTCCCGTAAGCCACGCTAAGCGCTCTGTATTCACTCTTCACCGCCCACCCCCCCCCATAACGTACTCTATCTTTATGTTTTTCTTTGTTCATTTTTTCAATGTCCATTAAAGTAGAACTACGTTCATATGATAACGAAGGATATATTCTTGCGGTTTCTTCCACTTTTATTCCTTCCATTTCCGAGGCTTCTTCAATTTTCGTCCCCGTTGAGGTTTCCATTTTTAAAGAAATATTTTGAATACAATCTTCTGGTATATTAAGACTACGTGATATTTTTTGGGCTACCTGAATTTTCATCTTCCTACATTTTCGACCTTCGGCTACGTGATATTTTGAAACAACTTAAATTTTCGATTACGTGATATTTTGAGACCGCCTAAATTTTCGATTACGTGATATTTTGAAACCGCCTAAATTTTTGAAATTTTGATTTTTTTTGAAAATTTATCACTACCTAAATTTTTGCCCTTCGGCCTTCGCCCACGTGAAATTTGAAGTCTACCTAAATTTTTGAAATTTTGAAAAAACCCGCAAAAGTGTGACATCCGGCGCAAGCGAAGCGAAGCGTCGCGCCGGATGTCACACTATATACTACTTTTATATACGAGACCCGGTCCAAAATCATCCTTATTCGCATGCCTCTGGCATGCATTTGGTATGTGCAGAAAAATGTGTATTACATACTACTGTCAAATAACTTTTTTCGGTGATACCAGTCGTGAATATTTTTTGTTTGATAGAGTGATATTTAGCTAGATTAGATTTATTGTGAATTTTATGCTCCACGAGATTGTCGTCGTTGCTACTTGTCTAGCAATATTAACAGGACGTATAGTTAGCTCTACTTTATGAACCAAACTGATAAACATCAATTCATTCATACGATAACTTTCGAGCTACCATGTTGACTTATATATCTAAAACATAACTATTTTTGCGTTCATGAATTATAATGTGTTTTTATTTTGGATTGATAATATGCTTGCTTAATTTCAAAATTACATAATGCATAATTGTTGATGGCTGAATACTTATTGATTAGTCATGAAATGCCTTAGACTTACGTGTATTAAAATCGAATTCAGTATTGGAAGTATGACTCCTGAATGTCATTATCTCACTACTTACAAAACAGTAGTAACATTAGTGTTATCTTTATTGACAAAAGGCTTTAAATCAACATACTTTGGACATGATTTATGCTTTCTCTTAACATTGTGCTGGTATGGCTTTAGTATGTTAAGCACACCACATTTGAAATAACATACGAAAAGCATGCAAAGATATACCAAGAGAATACAGAAATATACCAAAAAATACTTTGGTCTGCATCCTTCGTATGTGATTGGCATCGAGCGATTTACAGTGTAGAGTTTCAGTCAGTCTTAAAGTCGAGCACACATCAACAATATTTGCAAAGCTTCATGTACAGGGTGTTCGCGATCTTCTTGAGGATTTTTGTTGGTAATATTCAGTGTTAGATTTGATGGGAGGGAAAGTGGGGAAGTTCGCCTGCACTGGCCCGTCTCATCCCCGGCACTGAAGAGGCGCCTTCCTTTCCTGAGGGGGAAGAATATTTCCGATCGATGGGCCTTATATTGCCGCAACCAGATTGATTGAGAATTAATTTATCATTTTTGTGAATATTACCAACGTTGACCGGTGTAGGCCTAATTTCCTCATGATTCTTCATATACTTAATTGTCTAATTATCAATAATTAAATTTCTTTGTTCAGAAAGATGACAAATGAACTCGAGAAGCAGAAAATGCTTAATGGAATAATTAAAGGTAACGAAACCATCACAAAAAGAGTGGAATCCAGAATGCTATATTGTTTCTTTCAGGATATTGTCCACAGCACATGGTATTTAATTCATATTTATGTGATAAGATTCTTCACAATCCAGAAAATCAGGTTTGGGAGTATCGTTTACCTTTCATTCTGTGAATATTGATGGAAGTCCGATCCTTTGTGAATTCATTGTAGGACTAATTGCAATAAATTACAGAATTGTCATCTGAGGAATATTTATTGGGATCATCACATGCGTAGAACTACCATAAATTTCTGATTCACAAGAGCATCTACGGATCTTATTTGAAGAATCATTTGATGAATACGAGTTGTACCAAATGCATGAATTGGAGAGTCCCTTTCAAGCATGTATCTCCTCATGTATCCCTCTTCTACATGTATATCCTCCTCATTGCATTTATAGTTCAACTATTTTCAAAATTATTCGCGGGCGTTCTTTGTGTGAGGATGAGAGTGGTGCTATAAGAATCGATGTCCTCTTCCTTCCTTTTCTCCGGATTTGGTTACGACTTTGACCTAAAACCTTCCGGTCGAAAATTTCCACTCTATTGCTATCAAGCTCAAATCCAACACTGGTAATATTACGGTGAATACCACTGCGCATTGAACAAGTTGTTGGATAAATTAACTATATACAAATAGGCCTGCACCCGACGACAATGTGCACTATCAATGAATAAGTTTGAGTTTTGCTTAATTGGATATAAAATCAATCATATGGAATGGAACGCATTGGTTGCTTTGCTGCACGTTAACCATGTTTTCTAACTGTTTCATGACATTTACTATCTGGTCTCTCCCTAGAGGTGACTGAGATTGCTTTAGCTGCCACTTTTGTGATAGCATGATCGTGAGAAGGTCACACGTAGTGAGAATTCCGGCATCGACAGACAGCCTATTTAGTAAGAGCATCGATTCTTTGGAAAAGCTGATTATGGAAACTTCATCCAAGGATCTGAGAAAATGTGTGGATGATCATAAGGTGCAGATTTTCGGATGTCAAGAGGGTAAATATCGTTGTAGCTTTCGAAGGTGATTCCATCAATTTGCAAATAAGGGTTGATTGAACAAGAAGTCGAATTTTCTCTGTTTCCCGAGAGCAATGAACTCAAGGAAGGGTTATCAAACATTTGAAGCATACATTTTTACAGTAAACTATTTGAAACCTTCAGTTATTCCTAATCGACTTCAATTTTATCTTTTGATGATTGAATGTTTAACATGTAGGATCCTACATTTCATCTTCTGCATCAGTTGCAGTGATCAGACAACATTCTCAATGGGAATGTCAACCTCACGAACTCTCACTTGATTGAAGCGAAACCAACGCAATCACCTTTGACAATTAACTGTTCTGTAGTCTGATCTCACCTTACGATTGGATAAGTTGCCAGATAATAGAGGAAGCAGTCAATGTACATGTAGAACGGCACAAAGGCATCTGTTGAACAAAGTACTTCCAGTCAAGCAGCTACACAGCTACGAAATCGAACACAGATGCACCAATGGGACAGACATAACCACTTAGGGCTCTTGAAAGACGAGAGCTCCAGACATCAAAATTGAATAATCGTTGGATTGGTAGTGATAAGCCTACTCCCTGTTCTCCAAAAACCCTAGACGCTCCACTGTTGGACTTCTTGGTATGGAACCAGATGCGAAATGGTGTTTAGTATGCACCGTACCCAAAACATTTGCATGAATTGAGACGAGGACTAGCATTATCTATTGGACAACATAAAAACAGAGTGACTGAAGAAGGGGTTTATTAATTATCGTACTCAAAAGCACCTTGTCATGCGCCGTGAGCTTCGCATCTTGTGTGATATAGGTCATATGGAACTCGTATTATTGTTTTGAAGTAAATGAATCCAGCACAGAATTAGATTGTTTAATCGTATCACTTTGCTAGAAGTGCAAACTGATTCAAAACAATGGCACATGAGGAACTTAATAAGTGGGTAAAAAGAATTTCTTAATACCTTGCAGAGATGGGAAAAATAGTCGTGCGTCGCTTGCGGATTGCTCTGAATTCCTTCAAAATGCTCCGATCGCCACGACTCCTTCAGATTCGAAGAATTCAGATCATTGCGCAGAAGTTTTCTCGATATTGTTGGGCCCTCCTATCATTATTAAAAAATTAGCAGGCGCACGAAGAAACGTTCACAAACTTCTCTGTAGAACATCGTCTGTGTCTCTTTGCTGTGTGATCCGGTTGATAACAGTCACTGAAGCTTCACAAAATTTGGCGTGTTTAATGTTGAACTGGCTGCTTATTGTTCGATTGCTATGGTATTTAGTCAGCAGATTGTGCCATTTCATTTACGTTACATGTTTCAATGCTTCCCTTCTAGTCAAACGGAAGAAGAGACGATCTGTCTAATTCTGTGGTATTCAGTGGACTTCAACTTTTGGTTCTTTAAACATTGTAAAAATCTAGGCAGTGCTGCATAATGGCAACTTGCAAAAATCCGCAAGAAAATCGCGAACACCCAGTATCTCTTCTGAAACAGCTCAGGAAATTTGAGACCTCGAAGAATGAACTCGTCCAGATTTACAACTCGGTCATAACCACGGAGTCCTTGAGTATAACAATCCACTATTTATAGGAATCTCCAACCATAAAGCCGAAAAGTTAGAATGCATCAGGAAGAGATGTCATCGTATTATCTGCTCTTACGAATGCTCTGCAAAATTTTGCTTGTTGGCTACTCATCGCGAAGCTTGTCAATTAAGCTTGTTACTACCTCATCTCATGCAGCCATTAGTAATACTGGCCGCCGGGAGAAGCCATTCATTCCCACAACTGCAAAGTTGATAGAGTAGGTATATTAGGAATAGTGGAAACTCCACATTAATTAAATTCCCAATGTGTATACACTTCCGATTTTATTAAATGAACTCGATGGGGATGGAATTGGTGGCTGTTACGAAATGTGAGTTATACAAATTTTTGCAGCTTTGAAGAAATCAAGAAGAAATTGCCACGGAATTGAATGATCATGATCGTAATGCAGAAGGAATGATGGTATTTTACAGATTCTCAGTGTCATGACAGCCTTGGAGATTTGATGTTTGTTAAATTAGCAATTCAATGGCTATTACTTTCATGCTCAACCTCAAGAGCATGATTTCCTTAAGCATGATCATATTACAGGCAACCTGTCACTGGCAGAGAAAAATCACATAATCAAAGACAATTATTTCAATTAACTTTGAAAGATGGATTAAACAGAGATTAAACATGAATTTAGTGAATCATGAAATCATGCCAGAAACAATTGAATTAAAAACTTGAAATTTCAGCAAAGAAAGCACGAATAAATTGCGACTTTTTCATGAAGACTTTCATTATAATAGGGAGCATGAAATTCCCTTGATAATCAGCTTGATTTCCGCTAAGTTAGGATGCTTGTTAGCAAATATTCATTCCTTTTGATATCCAACTTGCTTCATTCTAATTACATATATAGGATCGTCATTTCGGTAGTATAAAAATTGGCAGAATTTTGACTTTTTCAAAACTGCTCAAATAATTTATTGGACCACGGGAACGTAATCTCCGCAAAAAACTGAATATCTTCATATAAAAATTTTTACTGTATACAGATACTTTTTTAGTCGACACTCCACCTATATATCCCTGCTCTATGGCAAAGTTATTCAATCAACTTTTTTGACTTAATCTTTCATCATGACGATTATCGTTTCTTTGAATGAAACTCTATTTCATAGTAGTCAAGCTATTTGATCATCATTCCCTTTTCGTTGGATGCGAAAATACTAGCTCTGCTCTTTTTCGTCCGACATCCACGATTGAGCTAAAATCATAGACATTCTATTTCGTTTGTGATTGAGGCTTGTGAATTCATATTTCCCCTTGTCATACTAAAACATTGTAATAGCTAAGATTTTCGTTTCAGCCATTTCTATTTCGTTCATGACATTGGTTTGATTTGATGTCGCCAATTGGCGAATCAAAGTAAATTTAAATTTTAGATTTCCTCCTGTTCGAATAAGAATTAGATTTTAGATTCATATCTAGCAACTGAATAGATTTCAGGAGATTTGACATCGTCATTCTCGATTAGCCTAGATAATTCAAATCTATAATTCTGTGATAAAAAAATGTTCATAGATTGAGCAGATCCCCATTGACAAGAAATTATTCCATGCATCATTCTCCCCCAACTGTGTTCAAGAATATCAGACTCATTAATAAGCCGGTGATCAATCAGTTCGTTTTGCAAGTACGTTTTGAATCTTCATTTATCTTCTTCTTCAAATTTATTTTGAATTAGTAGTATTCTTCTTTCTTTTTAATTGAAGTATTTCTGATGAAAGAGCTATCTTCTTTACTCAAACGCTCTACAGAAAAAGCGAATAAATTTTGAATAAACAGGTAGCCTCATTTTATTATTGAAAAATGCAGCAGATTTCTTGAGTGTCCGGTGTTGTTAAGTTTTTTGATCGACAATCAATCAACAAGGTAACTCGAAGGCATAACTACATGCTTATGTACTCTCATAGACCACCTTCAGTAAAAGATCACGGGTTTAACGTTATCAACCACCGTTTAGGATAGACAATATTAGTTTAATGGGCAATTTTAAGAATGACTAATTAATTTGTTCATCAAAACAAAAATATTGCTGATATCAAACTAAGCTTAGCACTTGCTAGAATGTCTTATGCATTGAATGTATAATAGCACATAATAAGCACTGTATATAATATTTCTCAATAAATCCTCTAGGGGATGATACTGTAATTAACTTTGTACACCCATCAAACTGAATTACTTAGTCGTTTTTCTCGTAATTGCAACTTTCTGGATCATTTTCTTACGTAACTTGCAATTGAGGCCTCACCGTCTACACGAGCCAAAAAATGGTTTTGCGGCTTCTTGTTTCCAAAAGGGATGGGAGGAAATCAAAAACAGATTAGCAAAAGATTGTAATGTGCGTCCATACTACAGATTAGTGTTCGGCATTGCTCGAATGGCCACTATTAGAGTTATTACTGGAGTAGCCCACTGAAATATCAATGTATACACTATTTAACACACTACTTTATCAGCTCAGATGCAGCTCTACAAAAAACATATATAATTACATATTCTCAAAATGCATAATTTACGTAGACTTACTAATTCATGTTCTCCAGTAAAATTGATCATAGAAGGCCTATCAACCTTTTACGCACTTCCTATAAAGTTCGGCCTTTCAAAAAGTTTTTCCTCGTCACTGCCTCGCTATCATCATATAATTCTTGCCAAAATTGGTCAATGTAGATTCTCTTTTGGCAAATAAATAATTAAAAATAATTCATTGAGATAACTAGAGATTTTTGATCTGATACAATAAATATTGAATAATCTATTATATTCTTACTCATCTTCTTCTGAGATAAAAGCCACGAAGTTTCATAGCTTCATGAACCTACATAGGCCTACTGTGCTTGAGAATGCAACCAATTGGTTTTGCTAAAAACCAAAAACTAGAATTACTGTCCACATTGTCTGATTTCGATGTGCATGTTTATGGAACATGCCACTGCATGATAGTACTGTGCGTTCTTAAAGTCACTGTGCACCTCTTCTACCTTTGTTTTGCCAAAGAAAACAGTCGTAATCTTACAATTGTAGATATCTATCACATGCACAGAGTCACTGGCTCGTTTGGGAAACGCAATTGAGTAGCTTGCGACATTCAACATGATCTAGAATTTGAATTTAACTTCACATTTGTCAGCTACTAACTCGTTGAATATCAGTACGTTGCATTTCGAAGCTAAGCATGGTATGCTGTCAATGCGAGAGAAGAACTTCTTGGTCAAAAATGTTTTTCGCGCCAATGGGGAATATAATAATGAGGTGAAGAAGGGGTTTTTAGAAAGACTTCTTACATCTGATTTGCCTCATCGAAATGTTGATTGGAGTCCAATCAGTGAGTTCAGAAAAGCTGACTCGGTGCACGATCCATCAAGCTCAGATCGACCATTAGGCCCTAATCTTAAGTGGTAGAAAAAGTTATTCCTGAAAATATTATTTCTGAAGCTATGACTCATTGCCCAAACAAGTCGATGCGTCGCTTATCCCAAGAAGTTGGTCTATCTCTCGGGGCGGCTCATCCTGCTGTAAGAAAGAACATAAGCCTATATCCGTACCGCATCTCTGGCCAACATGAATTGAATGATGCCGATCATGACAAGCGTTTGTAATTCAAGTACTGTGATTTGGTTCAAAGAAAATCTAAATGTAAATAATGGTTCTCGATAAGACTTTCTTTTCTGATGAAGCTTGGTTTCACTATCAAAGGCATTTCCAGTAGTCAGAGTTCCCGCACATGGTCTAGTGGAAAACCCACACGAATTTGTTGAGAAGGCCATAATTACATTCTCTTTAATGTCAAGACTACAAATGCTGGGCCGATATCATAACTACTATTAGCAAAACATTATTTGAACAAAATTATTGCCATCAACTCGTTGACGAATTAAGAATGACGATTGAAAGTTTGACTACTTAATTTTCTAGCATGATGGAGCAACTGCGCATACCGCCAATTCCTCAATTCGACATTTTAGTGGGAATATTTCAAATCAAGAGTTATCTCTGAAGGAGTTTTGTGCATCCTTAGATCCCGGATTTTTGAATGTCTTGGACTTTTACTTGGTGGTTTAGCGGTGAAGCAGCAGGTTTACGGAAGCAGGTTCACGAAATCTACAGGAGTCTAGAGGTGAAAACAACCGACAGCAAATTGTCGCTATCAGGCATGCGAGGAAATTCACCCGAATTGTCTTTGAGATATAGGATGACGTTTGAGCATTTGACATTTGTATCGTGAAAACAGGGTGGACATATTTCCAAATGTTTTGTAAGTAGGTAAATAGATATTTTGTGATCACACAGAAGTCGAAGTTTCTACACAAGATAAACAAATCCACTTTTTAATAGTGCTGGCAAATTCTAAGCGACTAAAGTAATTGCGCATGCATTGATTTATTAGGTGCACAGTGACTTATATGAACGCACTGGTAGTAAATTGTTTCATCAACAGCATCGATGAACATTCAACAACTCATGATTATGTGTGAAGCGCGGTAAGTTTTAAATACCACAAGCGGAATTTTTTCCACGACTAAAGTACGAGCTCAATTTACATGTTGTTTAGAGTTTAGTAGGCGAGCTCATAGCAGCTAAGTCTCCCAAAGTTTTCAAAAAAAAAAAAAGGGTTATATATTTATTTTCTTGCCGTCGCTTAAACATGTCACTGTCGCGGCAGCGCGCTTTCTGTTGGCCAATGGTCTTAATAAGATATATTAGTGACACTATTTAACGAATATAATTTATCTAAACAACCTGGTACTTTCAATCGTTTTGTCTAATGCTGAAAGTTTCACTAAATAGGTAATGACCCCGATCTGAATAATAGCGAATAATAAAACTGCCACATTCTCTCAATCTGGCCATGAACATTGCACATGTTAGTCCATAGGCTTTGCTTTTCCTTGCCTACGGTCCGGTTTACATCACGCCCTTAGATAGTCCAAATCCATAGATTAAAAAACATAGAAAAAAATCCATAGATAAAAACATAGTAAAAAAATTCAGCCATAGATAAAAACATAGAAACAAATCCATAGATTATAGACATAGAAAAAATCCATAGATAAAAACATAGAAAAAAGCCTATAGATATAGACAGACTGAACAAAGCATTTCAGAAGATCGTCATTTTCTAAATTAAGTCACCACTATATATCTACCTCGAGATAAACTAGCAAGTGTCCATTGTCATTAATTATAAGCGTCATAGCATCGACCGCCAAGATGGATAGGTTGTGGAGCTCACTACTCAAAGTAAATGACATGATCACGAAAATGCATTTCACGCGCTACGTCGAGAGTCAATTTAAGTGAAATGCCGGCAGGCGAATCGCAATTGACTTTACAACCATAATTTCTCGGCAAACTGTCAACATCATTTTCGATAGGAGTGCATTATTTTCTTTGAGGAAATCTTGAGCACACTCCCAATACAATGGAATTTAAACAATCCATGGTGGTCACACGTGAGTCAAGAGGAACTTTTTGAATTTTTTCTTTCACTTGTGACCTTTTTTATCAATACTTTTTTAGAGCGTGTTTTAAATGATTGGTATTCTTTTTTTGTGTATTCAATTGAAATAAATTAGTTAAGAAAAAAATACAATGAAATTCCGCTAAAGTATCAATTGGAAAGAAAACCAATGAAAAAATGTACTCAGCCCACACGGCGCTGTGGCCTTTGTGTAGAGTGTTCGCTCTGCGTCCGGGAGATCCTTGGTTTTCAAAATCTTGGGCGGGTCAAACCTATGACTTAAAATAGGTACACCTCTGCATTCCTTGCAAAACACTCAGTACGACAAAGAATAGAGTGGTAAATTGACAACTCGGTCACATGAAGAAAGGCTCCGTGCCTAATGTGCTTCCGAGTATAAACAACGTTCATTTAATTTAGTCTGGATGGATAATGCTCGACCACACAATGACTGACAATCTCAGCGACATTTCTTCATAACAAGATATTACCATATTATTGGCCATTCTTGAGTTTAGCTGAAATTGCGAATCCTGCATCAAAGGATGCTGCAAAAAGTGACAGATTCTATGTCAGGAGATTTTTCGATTCAAAGGGCATATGTTTTTCCAAACTGCCTCTTTCGAAGGTTATACTTTTGGATTGTGCGTTGTCATTTAGTCATGAATACACAAAATGGCTTCCTGAAAAGGCCTTGCTTGAATCATCTGATTGAATCTAGATGATGCATGGTTAAAGAAGACAATGCTCATGTTAAATCATTAGCTATATGTCAACAAAAGCAGCAGGTAGATAATTAGGAAAAAGAGGTTACCCACCGACTACGGCATAACGCCGGCCCTACCACCGCGACGCTGCACACGAGACCTCGCATACCTCACCTCCGGCCCCATCCGCACCTCTACACCACCACGCCACGCCCGAGCTCTCACAATACGACCCCTCCCCCCACGCGCCCGACCGCAAGACCTATCCCCTCCATTCATCCCGCCCCCCCATGACCCGATACCTGTCTCCCACGGCCGACCTTCCGCTCCACTTACGTCATCTAGACCCTTGACGTAGCTCCGAACGACTACCCGAGCAATCAAACACCTAAACTACAACCTAAACGACGCCTCATCTCTCCCACCAAAAACTTACCCGACTCTCACCCTCACAACGAATTAAGGCTACACACAAACAATAGATTCGAACCATGAACGAAATAGAAATGGCTAAAACAAAAATGTTTTAGCTATCCTACATTTTTTACCATGAGGACCGAAAATGTAATGACCTGTTGTGAAACAATTCCATAGTTAACATACCAAGAGGGCGCTTCTAAAGTAAATATTATTACTGGGGAAGAATTCAAGGCAGAGGACGTAAACTCATATGATTTTTTGTTTCTTTGCAGAATTTTTCTGATGATCTGGAGTGTCTTTTTTCTTAGAAAGCGATCGCTCCTTGTGTCAACGAAAACCTTGTTAAGAAGACGTTGACCAATCATTTTACATGATAGGGGTGCAGTCACCAGAAAAATATGATTTGTGGTTAATTCTCAACATTTAACGAAATGATGTTTGCAAGTCAGTTTGTTTTTTTAAAAAAATACGCAAGCAGAAAGGTGGTAAAATTCAAAGAAGTCGCAGGTTTGGATATGACGCTTGCCTCTTGATAGAAGACGGGTAAATTCCCCGTCACTTTGATCAAGCTCCATCTCATTCTCGTCACATTTACTGCAGTTCTCCTTTTTGGCGATATAGTCAGACACGTAAAATAGAGTTGCCCTTTCTTCTGAAGAGATGTCAGAAATATGATTATTTAGCTCATCTATGGCATCAAATTCCATTTGCGTTATTTCATCGGTCCAACATGACTTTTGATGCGAGAAAGATGCAGCATCCATATCAAAATCTTGATTTATCAAGAAGTTGAGCAGTCTTATTTGTGTAGCCGTGACCATATGTTTTGAGGCGATATGGTACATCCCAACAAATATGCCCCTGATACAACCAAATTATATCATGTCATAGATGTCCGTGGCCTCGATCACAAACGAAGTAGAATTATCAAAGCTGGTGTTTTTACTTTCTATGCCACGTATTCAACTAAGTAATGTAGAATTGTCAAAAGGCAATGATGACGAAATAGTTTGGCTACGTATGAAATAGAGTTGGAGATATTGTTAGCAAGACCAAAAGAACAAAATCTGGGAAATAAAAATATTAATACCTCATAGTGCATGTACATGATGTGGTACTTGCAGAACCGGTACTTCTATGATGGCAGATTCGGAGTAGAATCTTATACGCATAGAT
>CAJQUW010012525.1:0-14816 GCA_907163375.1 Prostheceraeus crozeri | reverse complement strand
CATCCCCGCTCCGCTACTCTCCTCCATCCCCGCTCAGCTGCTCTCCTCCATCCCCGCTCCGCTACTCTCCTCCATCCCCGCTCCGCTACTCTCCTCCATCCCCGCTCCGCTACTCTCCTCCATCCCCGCTCCGCTACTCTCCTCCATCCCCGCTCAGCTGCTCTCCTCCATCCCCGCTCAGCTGCTCTCCTCCATCCCCGCTCCGCTACTCTCCTCCATCCCCGCTCCGCTACTCTCCTCCATCCCCGCTCAGCTGCTCTCCTCCATCCCCGCTCAGCTGCTCTCCTCCATCCCCGCTCCGCTACTCTCCTCCATCCCCGCTCCGCTACTCTCCTCCATCCCCGCTCCGCTACTCTCCTCCATCCCCGCTCCGCTACTCTCCTCCATCCCCGCTCAGCTGCTCTCCTCCATCCCCGCTCAGCTGCTCTCCTCCATCCCCGCTCCGCTACTCTCCTCCATCCCCGATCAGCTGCTCTCCTCCATCCCCGCTCAGCTGCTCTCCTCCATCCCCGCTCCGCTGCTCTCCTCCATCCCCGCTCCGCTACTCTCCTCCATCCCCGCTCCGCTACTCTCCTCCATCCCCGCTCCGCTACTCTCCTCCATCCCCGCTCAGCTACTCTCCTCCATCCCCGCTCAGCTGCTCTCCTCCATCCCCGCTCAGCTGCTCTCCTCCATCCCCGCTCAGCTGCTCTCCTCCATCCCCGCTCAGCTGCTCTCCTCCATCCCCGCTCAGCTGCTCTCCTCCATCCCCGCTCAGCTGCTCTCCTCCATCCCCGCTCCGCTGCTCTCCTCCATCCCCGCTCCGCTACTCTCCTCCATCCCCGCTCCGCTACTCTCCTCCATCCCCGCTCAGCTGCTCTCCTCCATCCCCGCTCAGCTGCTCTCCTCCATCCCCGCTCAGCTGCTCTCCTCCATCCCCGCTCCGCTACTCTCCTCCATCCCCGCTCAGCTGCTCTCCTCCATCCCCGCTCCGCTGCTCTCCTCCATCCCCGCTCCGCTACTCTCCTCCATCCCCGCTCCGCTACTCTCCTCCATCCCCGCTCCGCTACTCTCCTCCATCCCCGCTCCGCTACTCTCCTCCATCCCCGCTCCGCTACTCTCCTCCATCCCCGCTCCGCTACTCTCCTCCATCCCCGCTCCGCTACTCTCCTCCATCCCCGCTCCGCTACTCTCCTCCATCCCCGCTCAGCTGCTCTCCTCCATCCCCGCTCCGCTACTCTCCTCCATCCCCGCTCAGCTACTCTCCTCCATCCCCGCTCCGCTACTCTCCTCCATCCCCGCTCCGCTACTCTCCTCCATCCCCGCTCAGCTGCTCTCCTCCATCCCCGCTCCGCTACTCTCCTCCATCCCCGCTCCGCTACTCTCCTCCATCCCCGCTCCGCTACTCTCCTCCATCCCCGCTCCGCTACTCTCCTGCATCCCCGCTCCCGCTACTCTCCTGCATCCCCTCCGCTACGCTCCTCCATCCCGCTCCGCTAATCACCTCCATCCCCCCTCCGCTACTCTCCTCCATCCCCCTCTCGCTACTCTCCTCCTCCACCCTCGCTCCGCAACTCTCCACCATCCCCGAACAGCTGCTCTTCTCCCATCCCCCGCCGCAACTCTCCCTCCATCCCCGCTCCGCTACTCCCTCCATCCCAGCTCCGCTACTCTCCTCCATCCTCGCTCCCGCTGCTCTGCTCCAGCCCCCCAGCCTGCTCTCCTCCATCCCAGCACCGCTACTCTCCTCCATCCCCGCTCCGCTACTCTCCTCCATCCATCCGCTCCTCTCCTCCCACCCCGAACACGCTACTCCTCCTCCATCCCCGCTTACTGCTCTCCTCCTCCAGCACCGCTACTCTCCTCCATCCCCTCCGCTACTCTCCACCCTCCATCCGCCGCTCCGCTACTCACCTCCAGCCCGCTCCGCACACTCTCCTCCAATCCTCGCTTAGCCTCTCTCCTGTCCATCCCCCGCTCAGCTGCACTCCTCCTCCCCGATACAGCTGCTCCCTTCATCCACGCTCAGCAGCTCTCCTCATCCCCGCACGCGCTACTCTCCTCCATCCCCGCTCCGCTACTCTCCTCGATCCCCGCCAGCTGCTCTCCTCCATCCCCCGCACCGCTACTCTCCTTCATCCCCGCTCAGCTGCTCTCCTCGATCCCGATCCGCGCCTCCACCACCCCGCTCCGCTGCTCCCTCCATACCCCGCTCCGCTACTCCCTCCAACCCCGCCAGCTGCACTCACTCCCAACCCCGCCCCGCTACTCTCCTCCATCCCCGCTCCGCCTGCTCTCCACCAACCCCGCACAGCGCACACCTCAATCCGCGCACAGCTGCACTCCTCCCATCCCCGCTCAGCTCTCTCCTCCATCCCGCCCGCAACTCACCTACAAACCACGCCTCCGCTACTCTCCTTCATCCACGCTCCGCTACTCTCACTCCATTCCCCGCTCCGCTACTCTCACCTCCATCCCCCCGATCAGCTGCACTCCTTCCATCCCCGTCCGCTTTACACTCGCTTCATTCCCCGCTCCGCAACTCACCAACCTCCACGCTCCGCTACTCTCCTCCATCTCCCCTCCGCAACTCTCCTAATCACCCCAACCCCGCTCAGCTGCACTCCTCCAATCCCGCTCAGCGTGCACACCTCATCCCCGCTCAGCAGCTTCCACCAACCCCCGCACCGCTACTCTCCTACATCCACGCTCCGCTCCTCTCCTTCATCCACGCCCCGCTACCTCTCCTCCATCCCCGCTCCGCTACTCTCCTCCAACCCGATCAGCGCTCAACCTCCTCCACCCGCACGGCAACACTCCTCCATCCCCGCTCAGCTGCTCTCACCTCCACCCGCTCCGCAACACTACCTTCCATCCGCTCCGCACTCTCCTCCTTCCCCCCGCACCGCTACTCTCCGACCAACCCCGCATCAGCTGCACTCCTCCAACCCCGCCAGCTGCTACTCCTCCATACCCGCACAGCTGCACTCCTCCTCCCCGCCACAGCTGCTCTCCCTCCCTCCCCGTCCGCTACTCTCCACACCATCCCCCGCACCGCTAACTTCTCCTTCATCCACGCTTCCTCGCTACACCTCCCTTCATCCACGCCCGCTGCTCTCCACCATCCCCGCTCCGCTACCTCTCCATCCATCCCCGCACCGCTGCTCTCCCATCCAATCCCCGCTCAGCTTCTCTCCTCCATCGCCAGCTCACTGCACACCTCCCATCCCCGCTCCGCAACTCTCCTCCATCCCCGAAATTTTTTCTCCACCAGCCCCCTTACCGCCAACTCACCTCCATCCCCGATCACAGCTGCTCTCCTCCATCCCCGCTCCGCTACACTCCTCCATCCCCCACACAGCTGCTCTCCTATCCATCCCCGCTCCGCTACTCTCCTTCACCATCCCCGCACCGCTACCTCTCCTCCATCCCCGCACCGCTACATCTCCTCCATCCCCGCTCCGCTTCTCTCCTCACATTCCCGCACAAGCGCTCTCTCTCTCCTCCATTCCCCCCGCTTCACTGCTGCTCTTTCCCACCATCACCCGCTCCCGCAGCACTCACCTCCATCCCCGATCAGCAGACCTCTCCTCCAACCCCGCTCAGCTGCTCTCCTCCATCCCCCCGCTCACAGATCTCCTCACCATCCCTCCGCTCACGCACTCACCTCCCACCCCGCTCCGCTACTCTCCTTCCATCCCCGCTCCGCTACTCTCCTCCATCCCCGCGCCGCAGCACACTCTCCTCATCCCCCAGCTCAGCTGCACTCCACCCATCCCCGCTCCGCTACTCTCCTACCATCCCACCCTGCGAACCAAGCTGCTCTCCTCCATCCAGACCGCATCAGCTGCTCTCCTCCATCCCGCTCCGACTCACTCTCACTCCATCCCCGCTTCCGCCGCAGCTCTCCTCCCTCCCCCGCACCGCTGCTCACCTCCAACCCCGCTACCGCAGCTCTCACCTCCATCCCCGCTCCGCTGCTCACCTCCCCTCCCCGCTCACCGCTACACTCCTTCCACCCCGCATCAGCTGCTCTCCTCCAACCCCGCTCCGCTGCTCACCTCCACGCCCGCACCGCTGCTCTCCTCCCAATCCCCGCTCCGCAACTACTCTCACCTCCATCCCCGCACCTCAGCTGCTCTCCTCCATCCCCGCACAACATGCTCTCCCCTCCTGCATCCCCGCTCCGCTACTCTTCCTCCCCTCCCCCGCTCCGCAACTCTCCTCCATCCACCCCGCGACCGCTACACACTCACCTGCATCCCCGTCCCCGCAACTCACCACCACCCCGCTCCGCATCACACTCCACCCTCCCCGTCTCCGCTCGCACTCGCACCATCCCCGCACCGCAACTCACCTCCAACCACTCCCCGCTCCGCAAGCTCTCCTCCCACCCCGCTACAGCTGCAGCTCCTCCCTCCTCGCGCCGCTCCACCACCACCAAACCGCTCTCCTTCTGCTCACCATCACCCCGCTCCGGCACCTCACCTCCCTACCCCGCACCGCTACTCTCCACCCACCCGCGCCACCCGCAGCACAAGGCCACCAATCCCCCGCTCCGGCTCGCTCACCTCCCTCCCCGCTCCCGAGCTACTGCTCCCCACCCACCCCGCTCCGCATACACACCTCCATCCCCGCTCCGCATTACACTCCTCCATCCCCGCTCCACAGCTACTCCTCCCTGCACCATCCCCGCTTCCAGCTCTCCTCACCATCCCACGCCTCACCGCTACTCACCTTCCACCCCGCTCCGCTACTCTCCTCCAACCCCGGCTCACCCGGCAACTCTCCTCCACCCCGCTCCGCTACTCTATCCTCCTCCATCCCCGCTCAGCTGCACTCCTCCAACCCTCGCTCACTGCTCTCCTCCATCCCCAACGCACCTCAGCTTACCTCTCCTCCATCCCCGCTCAGCTCACTCTCACCTCCACTCCCCGCTCCGCTAACTCACCTCCATCCCCGCCTCACCCCGCTACACTCCTCCATCCCCGCACCGATACCAGCACCTCCATCCCCGCATCCGCTAAAATTCCTCCATCCATTCCCCGCTCAGCTCGCTCCGCCTCCATCCCCCGCTCCCGCTAGAGCACCTCTTCTCCATCCCCGCTCCGCTACTCTCCTCCAATCCCCGCACCTCAGCCTGCTCTCCTCCATACCCCGCTCCATCTGCATATCAACCAATCCACCCTCCCCGATCAGCAGCACTCCACTCAAATCCCCTGCACCGCTACTCACCTCCATATACCGCGCATACATCTGCTCTCCTCCATCCCACCGCACTATCCGCTGCTCACCTCAACACCCCAGAACCGCTGCTACCTCCACCATCCACGCTTCGCTACTCTCCTCGATCCCCGCACCTCAGCACACCTCTCACTCCATCCCCCGCTCCGCTACTCACCTCCATCCCCGCTCAACCGCTTGCTCTCCACCATCCCCGCACTCGAGCTGCTCTCCCACCATCCCCGCTCAGTCTCTCTCCTCCCATCCCCGCATCCCGCTAAAAACTCACCTTCCTCCACCCCGCTCCGCTACTCTCCAACCATCCACCGCTCCGCTGCACACACTCGCCACCATCCCCGCTCCGCTACTCTCCCCATCCCCGCTCAGCTGCATACATCCTCCATCCCCGCTCCGCTACTCTCCTCACCATCCCCGCTCAGCTGCTCAGACCTCACCAAATCCACCCGCTCAGCCTCTCCCACCATCCCCGCACCGCAAGCACTCCTCCACCACCCTCCCCGCACCTCAGCTCTCCTTTCATCCCACGCTCAACTCTCCTCCTCTCCACCATCCCCGCGTCAGCTGCTCACCCACCATACCCCGCTCACGCGCTCTCCTCCACCCACCCCTCCGCTCACCACTCCTCCAACCCCGGCACCGCTTACCACTCCTCCATCCCCTCTCCGCGTACCTCCTTCATCCAACGCTCCGCTGCTCTCCAGCCCATCCCCGCACCGCACACTCTCCGCCTCCATCCCCGCTCCGCTACTCTCCTCCATCCCCGCTCCGCTGCTCTCCTCCATCCCCGCTCAGCTCCACTCTCACCCATCCCCGCTCAGCTACTCTCCTCCATCCCCGCTCAGCTACTCTCTACCTCCATCCCGGTCAACGCTACATCTCCTCCCATCCCCGCTCACTGCTCTCCTCCATCATCGCTCCGCTACTTTCCTCCATCCCCGCTCAGCTGCTCTCCGCCATCCCCGCTCACCGCTGCCTCTCCTCCATCCCCGCTCCCTACCCATCCGCGCTCGGCTGCTCTGCCTCCATTCCCCGCTCAGCTGCTCCCCTCCATCCCGCTCAGCCTACTCTCCTCCATCCCCGCTCCGCTACACTCCTCCATCCCCGCTCCGCTACTCTCCTCCATCCCCCGCTCAGCTGCTCTCCTCCATCCCCGATCAGCTGCTCTCCACCATCCCCGCTCAGCGGAGCCGCTACTCTCCGTCCATCCCCGCTCCGCTGCTCTCCTCCCATCCCCGCTTCCGCCTGCTCTCCTCCCATCCCGCTCCGCTACTCTCCTCCATCCCCGCTCCGCTACTCTCCTCCATCCCCGCTCCGCCTGCTCTCCTCCATCCACCCGCTCCCGCTGCTCTCCTCCATCCCCCGCTCCGCTACTCTCCTCCATCCCCGCTCAGCTGCTCTCCTCCATCTGCCCCGCTTCAGCTGCTCTCGCTCCCAATCCCCGCTCAGCTGCTCTCCTCCCATCCCCGCTCAAGCTGCTTCTCCTCCATTCCCCGCTCCCGCTACTCTCCTCCATCCCCGATCACGCTACTCTCCTCCAACCCCGCTCGACTACTCTCCTCATCCCCGCCCAGCTACTCTCCTCCATCCCCAGCTCAGCTGCTCTCCTGCCATCCCCGCGATCAGCTACTTTCTCCTCCCATCCCCGCTCCGCTACTCTCCACCAACCCCGCTCCGCTAGCTCTCCTCCATCCCCCCGCTCCGCTGCTCGTCTCCTCCATCCCCGCTCCCGCTACTCTCCTCCATCCCTCGCCTTCCGCTGCTCTCGACTCCATCCGCGCTCCGCTACTCTTCTCTCCATCCTCCATTCCGCTCAGCTGCTCTCCTATCCAACTCCATCCCCGCTCAGCTGCTTCTCCTTCCATCCCCGCTCCGCTAAATCTCCTCCATCCCCCGATCAGCTGCTCTCCTACTCCATCCACCGCTCTGAAGCTGCTCTCCTATTCCCCGCTCCAGCTGATTCTCCTCAATCCCTCGCCTCCGCTACTCTCCTCCATCCCCGCTCCGCATACTAATATTCCTCCTACCCCGCTCGCGCTACTCTCCTCCATCCCCCTGCCCAGCTACTCTCCTCCATCCCCGCTCAGCCTGCTCTCCTCCATCCCCGCTCAAGCTACTCTCCTCCATATCCCCGCTCAGCTGCTCTCCCTCCATCCCCGCTCAGCTTCTCTCCTCCATCCCCGCTCAGCTGCTCTCCTCCATCCTCGCTAAGCTACTCTCCTCCATCCGCGCTCAGCTGCTCTCCTCCATCCCCGCTCAGCTGCTCTCCTCCATCCCCGCTCCGATACTCTCATCCATCCGCGATCAGCTGCTCTCCTCCATCCCCGCTCAGCTGCTCTCCTCCATCCCCGCTCAGCTGCTCTCCTCCATCCCCGCTCCGCTACTCTCCTCCATCCACGCTCAGCTGCTCTCCTCCATCCCCGATCATCTGCTCTCCTGCATCCCCGCTCCGCTACTCTCCTCCATCCCCGCTCCGCTACTCTCCTCCATCCCCGCTCCGCTACTCTCCTGCATCCCCGCTCCGCCTACTCTCCTCCATCCCCGCTCCGCTACTCTCCCTCCAACCCACGCTCCGCTACTCTCCTCCATCCCCGCTCCGCTAACTCTCCTCCACCTCGCTTCCGCTACTCTCCTCCATCCCCGAACACCCTCCATCCGCTCCGCTGCCTCTTCTCCATCCCCGCGCCGCTAACTCTCCTCCATCCCCGCAGCCGCATACTCTCCTCCATCCCCGCTTCCGCTACTCTCCTCCATCCCCCCGCTCCGCTGCTCCTGCTCCATCCCCGCTCAGCTGCTCTCCTCCATCCCCGCAACCGCTACTCTCACTCCATCCCCCCCGCTACTCTACCTCCATCCCCCGCTCCGCTACTCTCCTCCATACCCCGCTCCGCTACTCTCCTCCACATCCCCGCTTTAGCTGCTCTCCCTCCATCCCAGCACCGCTACTCTTCCTCCATCCCCGCCTCACGCTACACCTCTCCTCCATCCTTACCGCGCTCGCCTTCGCTACTCCTCCTCCATCCCCGCTCCGCCTACTCCTCCTCCAATCCTCGCATAGCTGCTCTCCTCCATCCCCGCTCAGCTGCTCTCACTCCATCCCCCGATCAGCTGCGTCTCCGTTCATCCACGCTCAACGCTGCTCTCCTCCATCCCCGCTCCGCTACTCCTCCTCCATGCCCCGCTCCGCTACTCACCTCCATCCCCGATCCGTTATTACTCTACCTTCCCATCCGCGCTCACGCTACTCTCCTCCATCCCCGCTCAGCTGCTCTCCTCCATCCTCCGATCAGCAGCTCTTCTCCATCCCCCTCCGCTGCTCTGCTCCATCCCCCGCTCAGCTGGCTCTCCTCAATCCCCGATTCACTGCTTCTTCGAACATCCCCGATCAGCTGCTCTCCTGCATCCCCGCTCCGCTACTCTCCTCCATCCCCGCTCCGCTACTCTCCTCCATCCCCGCTCCGCTACTCTCCTCCATCCCCGCTCCGCTGCTCTCCTCCATCCCCGCTCAGCTGCTCTCCTCCATCCCCGCTCAGCTGCTCTCCTCCATCCCCGCTCCGCTACTCTCCTCCATCCCCGCTCAGCTGCTCTCCTCCATCCCCGCTCAGCTGCTCTCCTCCATCCCCGCTCAGCTACTCTCCTCCATCCCCGCTCAGCTGCTCTCCTCCATCCCCGCTCAGCTGCTCTCCTCCATCCCCGCTCAGCTGCTCTCCTCCATCCCCGCTCCGCTACTCTCCTCCATCCCCGCTCCGCTACTCTCCTCCATCCCCGCTCAGCTGCTCTCCTCCATCCCCGCTCCGCTACTCTCCTCCATCCCCGCTCAGCTACTCTCCTCCATCCCCGCTCCGCTACTCTCCTCCATCCCCGCTCAGCTGCTCTCCTCCATCCCCGCTCAGCTGCTCTCCTCCATCCCCGCTCCGCTACTCTCCTCCATCCCCGCTCAGCTGCTCTCCTCCATCCCCGCTCAGCTGCTCTCCTCCATCCCCGCTCCGCTGCTCTCCTCCATCCCCGCTCAGCTACTCTCCTCCATCCCCGCTCCGCTACTCTCCTCCATCCCCGCTCAGCTACTCTCCTCCATCCCCGCTCCGCTACTCTCCTCCATCCCCGCTCCGCTACTCTCCTCCATCCCCGCTCAGCTGCTCTCCTCCATCCCCGCTCAGCTACTCTCCTCCATCCCCGCTCAGCTACTCTCCTCCATCCCCGCTCAGCTACTCTCCTCCATCCCCGCTCAGCTGCTCTCCTCCATCCCCGCTCAGCTACTCTCCTCCATCCCCGCTCCGCTACTCTCCTCCATCCCCGCTCCGCTACTCTCCTCCATCCCCGCTCCGCTACTCTCCTCCATCCCCGCTCAGCTGCTCTCCTCCATCCCCGCTCCGCTACTCTCCTCCATCCCCGCTCAGCTGCTCTCCTCCATCCCCGCTCAGCTGCTCTCCTCCATCCCCGCTCAGCTGCTCTCCTCCATCCCCGCTCCGCTACTCTCCTCCATCCCCGCTCAGCTACTCTCCTCCATCCCCGCTCCGCTACTCTCCTCCATCCCCGCTCAGCTGCTCTCCTCCATCCCCGCTCCGCTACTCTCCTCCATCCCCGCTCCGCTACTCTCCTCCATCCCCGCTCCGCTACTCTCCTCCATCCCCGCTCCGCTACTCTCCTCCATCCCCGCTCCGCTACTCTCCTCCATCCCCGCTCAGCTGCTCTCCTCCATCCCCGCTCCGCTACTCTCCTCCATCCCCGCTCAGCTGCTCTCCTCCATCCCCGCTCCGCTACTCTCCTCCATCCCCGCTCCGCTACTCTCCTCCATCCCCGCTCCGCTACTCTCCTCCATCCCCGCTCCGCTACTCTCCTCCATCCCCGCTCCGCTACTCTCCTCCATCCCCGCTCCGCTACTCTCCTCCATCCCCGCTCCGCTACTCTCCTCCATCCCCGCTCCGCTACTCTCCTCCATCCCCGCTCAGCTGCTCTCCTCCATCCCCGCTCCGCTACTCTCCTCCATCCCCGCTCCGCTACTCTCCTCCATCCCCGCTCCGCTACTCTCCTCCATCCCGCTTAGCTAGGCGTCTGCTCAAACTGCAAACTGTGCCCCCTGGCTCCTTGCTGAGCACAGCACAGTGCCTGCTGCCACTGCGATTGCTGCACGCTGCTTGCCCTGGCTGGCCCAAAGCTGCTGCTCGCTGCTCTGCGTCTTAGGCTGGCCCTTGCGCGCTGCAGACTCTGCCCATACTGGCTGCTCTGGAGCTATCAAAGTCTCTGGGCCTGGAATCTGGCTTGTGCTCTGCTGCCTTCGTTTTGCTGGCTGCTGCTGGCAAGCGGCTTTGGCTGCCCCAACGGTGCCTGCCTAAACGCCTGCTTACTCTCTACAGCCTGCACGCTTGACGCTAGCTGCTCACTGTCGCCACTGTGCAAATAGTAGCTGTGTAGCCCTGCTAGTGGCCAAGCTAGCCCTACTGCCTTTGCAAGAGCTGCCCGAGTCTGCCTGACTTAGCAAATCGCCCAGTGCAATAGAGCTGGCAGCTGCTAGCTGCTGGGTAGTCTGCTAGCCTCCACTGCCCACCGGCCCTGCAACACTGCTTCACTGAGCCTTTGCGCAAGCTTAGCTGGCTGTCTGCTAGCTGAGCAAGCTGCTTGCTGCCAAGCCTGTGCTGGCTAGCGGGCTTGGTGCGGGCCCGCGCGCTGCGGGCTTGCTGCCCGAAGCATGCCTAGACCTTGAGCTGCTCGCTAAAGCAGTGGGCACTGCTAGCTGCCTGGCTCGCTGCAGCTGCTTATGGCAGATGCTGGAAATAGCTTTGGAGTAGCTGGGGCTGGGCTGCCTCTGCTGCCCTGTCTGTCGCTACTGTGGCTAGCTGCCCACCTGGCCTGATGCCCAGCCTGTGCTGCCTGGGCGCATTACTGACTGGCAAGGTGCCTAGCTGCTGCTTTGCATCTCTCTGCCCGGCCCTAGCTTTTTGCTGGTTGGCTCTTGCAAGCTGTGTGGTAGCTGCCTGCTTTCTCTTAGCTTGCTGCGAGCTGGCCCAGCCTGTCTGGCCATAATGGCTGCATAGACTTTGCCACATCTGCTTGCGGCTAAGTCTGCAAAGTGGGGCCACAAGCTAATTAGCTGCCCGCAGTGGCCGCTGCACTGTTGGCATAGCCTTAGGCCATAGCTCGCTTACTGCCCCGCGCCCTTTCAGCTTGGGCGCTGGTGCGCGGCGCACTGCCTGGCGTTCTGGATGCAACCTGCACTCTGCCCGGCTGCCAACTGCAGCATGCGGGCTGCTAGCTGGCTCATCAATGCATCTGCTGCAGACTTAGCTAGCTGGTGCCTGCCAGCTAGCCCCGCGCCTGCCTGCCACTCGAGGTCTGCCCGATAGCTGTCGCATTGCGCCCGCTGGTGCAGCTTTCTAGCTGCTAGCTGTCTCCCTGGGTGCGCACTGGCTGCTGGACTGCGTGCTACTTTACTGCCTCGGGGGCCATGAAGCTGATGGCCTGCGACTAGCTGTGCCTGCCCGCAGCTGCGTTTGCAATCTGCTGTTTAGCTTGCTGCTACTAACTCCTGCCTACTTAAGGCCCCTTTGTCTGGCCGCAAAGCCCCCCTGGCTGCCCAACTCTTGCCTGGGGCGGCCATCGCCTACGACATCTGCGCTAGCCTGCTTTAGCTAGCCTGCCAGCCTGCTGGCTTGCAGTGGCTCGGCTCCTGCGCTTGCGCTGCAGCAACATAAGCAGGAGCACTGAACTGCTCCCATGCAGGGTAGCTGAGCCCTTAGCTCAGCTGAGCCTGCGGCCGCAACACCTGCGATTGCCTAGCAGCTCAGCCCACCTCTGCACTGCTGCCCTATGCTGGGGCACTGCCATGGCCCTTAGACTGCCTCTGGCTGCGTGCCCGGCAATAGCCTGGGCTGGGCTTACGCTGCAACTGCGCAGCTGCAGGACTGAGAGCGCCTGTGGCCAAAGCTTGCTGGCCTGCAAGCAGAGTCTGGCCCCTGCCTGCTTCTGCCAACCGAGCTGCCGGCAGCTGTGAGCACTGATGCTGCACGCTGAGCCTGTTGATAGCTTGCCTGCTGCATGTATCGCAGGAATCTGCTGCTGGCTGCTGCTAGCACTGCTTGAGCAAAACCGCTGCTGGTGCTTGGAGATAGCTTGCCTTCTGGGCGGCATGGGGCTTCTGCCCGCTTAGCTGCTGGGCATACTGCCTGCTGAGCCCTAGCAGGTACTGCACAAAGCTTCTGTGGCTAGCTGCTCTAGCTGGGGCTGCCTTATCAGCTGGCTGCTTGCTCCTAGGCTGCCCCACTTTGCTGTGCGGCGACTCTTAGCTGATGCATCTGCTTAGCCTAGTGCGTTACCACAACTCTGTCTTGCCCCACATGCGTGCCAGGCTGAGTAGCCATCTGGCTCGCTGACTGGGCCTGCCGCTGCGGCATCCATGTGGCCATCTCCTAGCTGTCCATTTAGCTGGTGCGCCTGTCTTGACTTTGGCGCTGCGCTGATTAGCTCTGGTCTGGCTAGCCACTGCTGGCCCCAATGCTGCCTGGAGCTGTTCTGCTTGCTTGCAGAGCAAGCTGTGCCTGAGCTGCTCCTGCAAGCTGCTGCTTAGTGGGCTGCTGGGGAGCTGCCTGCTCCGCTGCCTGCCCAAAGCTGCTGCTCCAGCTGTGTAGACTGCTTAGCTGTGACAGCAAGCTGCGCGCTTTGGCCCTGAGCGCTTTCTGTAGATAGCTGCCCCGTCTAGCCCTGGTGCCAGCTGCCCTTGCTGCCTAACTGGCCTGCTTGGGCAGCCTTGCTGCTGGGCTGCGAGCTGCCTCTCTGGCTGCAAATCTTAAAGCACACTGCGCGTTGCAATGGGGCTAGGCCTGCATAGCTCTTAGCTCGCAACCTGAGCTTAGCTGCACTGGAGCTACTTGCTCTGCCCTGCGCACTACTTGGCTCTGGCTGCGCCTGCCACAGCTACTGCCAACTGGCTGCAGCTGCCTAGCGCTAGCCTGCTGGCTGCGCAACGCTATGCGCTGCGGTGCATGCCGTGGAGGCACTAACTGCTGCTCGTGCCCGCTCTCTGCGATGGCGACTGCTGCTGCAACCAAGCTGCTGCTAGCTGCGTGAGCTGCAAGACTGCTTAGCTGCTCTACCTGTGGCACAGAGCGCTGCATGATGCGCGACCATGAAGAGCTGCAACTTGGCCTCTGGCTAAATGCACAGCTGCGGAAAACCCAATTGGAGCTTCTGTCTCTGGCCACCTGTCAGGCTTCTTAGTCACTGCGAGACAACATGGCAGTAGCTCTGGGGCTCCTGCCAAAAGACCTCTGCCAGCTTGCTTCGAACGGATCTGTACTTGCTACTTTGCTAGCTGCGCCCATAGCTAGTGAAGGTGGCACTCCGGCCTCTGCTAAGCTAGAAGCTTGCCTGGTCTTTGGAAGCTCCCGCTGCCGCTGCCTTCTCCTACTTGCACAATGCAGCGCTGACTCTGGCTGCTCTTGCCAAACTGGCACTGCCTGCTGGGAGCTGGCTTTCTCTGCAGTTGGCTGGCGTCGCGTGCCTCTTGCCGGGCTGCTGCGGGGCGGCTGCTCGCCCAGAAGCTTGCTACACGTGCTCCAACTTGCTGAGACTGGTAGCTTGCGCATGGCTGGCGTGTGAATAGATCGAAAGCTGCAAGCTGCCCACGCTATGTAGACTTCTGATGCTCCGGCTGCCTGCTCTGCCTGTCCAGACTGAAGCCCTGCAGAATGACTCTGGGTGCAAGCTCCTGGTGCAGCTCTGCACTTCCTGCCTGGCAGGCCCTGCTGTGCCTTGGCCGCTGGCCTGCCCCCGAACCAGAAATCGGAAGCTGCTGTGTGGGGTATGCTGTCTGATCTGGCCTGGCTTTGCCTCGGCTGTGCTGCCTTCTGGCCTAGGAGGCTGCTCTGCGCTGGCTCTTAGGCTGCCTTGGCCGTGCGCCTGCATGCTAGCTCTTAGCGACGCTCCTTAGCTGCCTGAAGCTGCCCTGCTGTCGCCCGCTCCTTACTTCTGGGACACTGCGGCTGGCGCTGCTGCTTGCACACTGCACAGTGCTCTTGTGCGTCTTGCGCACCCGTGCACCCCCCCCTTAGTACTGGCGCGCTCCATAGCTGCGGCGGCTGCTGCTGCGTCTAGGTGCACCTGTCGCACGGTGCCTGCTCCTACGCTGTCTGCGCGCTGGCTACGCTGCACGCTGCACCTGTCATGGGCTGCCCCTGCAAGCCTGCTCCACATGGCACTGAGCTGCAAGCTGCTGGCGACTGCTCCTCTGCGCGCTTGGCCGCAGCTAGCACTTAGCTGCACGTGTGCTCTAGCGCAGCAACTGCAAATAGTCTGTCACTGCGCCCCCTGGGGCGCGAATAGGTAAGAAGCTAGAGAACCCCACTGCCGCTGCGCTTGCATCTGCGGGAGCCGGCATTAAGCGCTGGCTGCTTTGCAACCCTGCAGCCGTAGCTGGGGAGCTGCACTGGGCAGCCTATGATCTGGCTGCTGCAACTGCGCTTGCGAATGCTACTCTGCACTGGGCACCTCTTGGGCCGGCTGCCCCCTGGCGACTCTTAGCGCGGCCACAGCTGCAAGTGGCTGCCCCCTGCAACCAACCTCGGTCTGCTAGCTGGGGAGCTGGGCGTATTGCGGGCCTTTGT